>JAKELI010000494.1:0-34244 GCA_021525025.1 Lactarius hengduanensis
AATAATCTAATCTACAAGTCCTGTATATCTAATCTAAAGCAGTCGTTATCTGCATGTCCTTTGAGTCGCTAAGTGCGCTCAGGCCACTTATCAACATGCTCTAGGGGAACCTGCAACATTTTGTGGCGGTCAGCGTACTTTTTGTCTAGGAACAACGAAGTTGCCCCAGAGTCTACCATTGCTGCTACTTTTACAGTACAATGACGTCCTTTTAAATACACAGAAATATGAAATGTGATTTTTTATCTTTTGTTTCGGGAATAATAGTGAAGACAGTGCTGCATCAGAAATCATCACGTACGGCATTGCTTCAAAAGAAAGTGGAGCAAAAGGAACACCGCTAATATTGTTCATCTCCGAGGCAGATGTAGATGTGGAGGGATCAGAAGAATCAGAAACTGAAACAACACTACTATCTAACTTACAGGCAGAAATGATGTGCATAGGAATTACAGGAGATGAGTCTGAAACGAGGCGAGAGCGTAAGCATATATTACAACTACAGAAGGCCGAGTCATCTACTGTATTTGAGGGGCCAGTCGCAGCTATTCGCGACCCCTTATCTAAAAAGCCGCCTTTAAGGCTTCAATGGCCTCTTGTTGGCTTTTTAACCATCTCCAAGAGCTTGGCCATGTCTGCCTGGGACGTTTTTGGCGGAGATGAACTTGATGAAGCAGCAGTTGCCGCAGTACTGGACGAAGAAGGTGGGCTCGGGGAATCCGTAGTGGCTGCGGCCTTAGCTTTGCCAGGTCTCCCCATCTTCTTGAGCTGACAGACCGTTGACCTGTGCCCAACTCTTTGGCAGTGGTTACAGACGTCGCGTTCGTGGTTCCCATCCTTCTTGGTGTGTTCCTTTGACCCACACCCGTAGCACTTCCCTCTCATCCAATTCTGAAAATCTGCCCGTGTCTTGAATATGTCCCCCTTCCCTCCTTGGCCTTGCTGCTGATGCGTGGCGTCTACTTGCATGGCATCCGAGTTGTGGGACGATGTGTTATGTGATGAGGGATGTTTCCCTCCTTTCTCTGCCTTGCGCTGGTGGATTCTTTGATCAATCTCCTGTGCAGACTTCTTGAGATTTTCGTAGGTGTCATGGGGCATATTCGTGTAGGCGAGAGTGTCTTTGATGTCCTCAGAGAGGCCATCATAGAAGTGGGTGCAAAGGTCGGTGGCGGACCACCCGGTCTGTCCAGAGTACTGCTCGAATACTGACATGTATTTGGCTACTGACTTCTTGGATTGTTTGATCTTTTTGAGCTCTTCTCGAGCTATCTCTTGGACGTCAAGGGGGCTGAACCTCCGGTTGAACTCTTTGGTGAACCCGGCAAAGGTTCCTCCAAAGGGCATTGCTCCGGCATTGGCAGACTCCAGGTATGGGAGTGCCCAGGTTTTAGCGTCCCCTTCCATCAAATTGAGAGCCACCGCTATCCAGTGGTTGTCATCAATATACCATTTCATGTCAGCGACACTCCATGTATTCATAGCTTCTCCTGCGGCTCCTGCCCAGTTATGGAATGCGGCGAGGAAGTGACAGGCGTCTGTAGAGTTGCCCTTCCCATCCCATGCTTTGGGACGGGCCACTACTTCCTTTCCCTTTCCGGTTGACGGTGGGCGGGTAGCATTGATCGTCATTTGCGTAGTTAGATCAGCGACTTGCTGAGCTAGATGACCCATTGCTAGGCCTAGTTGGTTGATGAGATCAAGGCAGTCCTGGACCGTAGGTGGGACTGTGGGTGCGGCGGGAGTGGATGATGATGTGGGTTGTGACATGTCGTCTAACTGCTTCTGTCTCTGTCTCCGTTCTGCCTCTTTGTTTGCCTTCCGAAAGTCTTCTAAAAGACGTAATTGTTCGTCGGGCAAGATATCCTCCCAGTCTTGGATGCGGGAGATGAACTCCTTTTCCTTTTTAGTGGGAGGGGGGAGGGCGAACTTCGAACGAGCTCCTTGGGGATACTGAGCCTGAGCTTGTTGAGCTCGCTGTTTCCCTTGACGAGGAGGAGCCACTGTCTTCTCCGTTCTCCTCAATATGGGAGATCAGAGGGTTGCGAGGCGAGGGTGGAGGTGAGAGACAGGGAATGAGTGTTTCGCATAGTTCTTCTGCGATCTCAACTAATTCAGGGAGTCTGAAATCAGTCCCTGGGATTATGTTGCACAGCCCGTGTATCTCAAGGAGTTCGGCTTCGAATGCTGGCCTAGCAAAAAGAGTCTGTATAAAGAGCTCTGCAGTGTTTCGGGGGAAAATGTCGATGTGGAACTGCCCGTGGTATTCGTCGACGAGGGTCTCAGTGGATGAGAAGGGGGAGGAGGAGTATGTGGATGCTGGAGGTGTAGGAGTGGGAGGGCGTTGACTTGGCACCTCCTGGATTGCGTGAAGTGATGCTGAGGCAGAGGCTTGATCTGGTGTTGTTGGGGGTGTGTGATACTCCTCTAAGGCTTGTCTCCTCCTAAAGAGACGACGAAGGCGAGAACGGGTGTTTTCGAAGAAGCGAGGCAGGGTTGTAACGTGGGAGTGGATTTATTGATGAAGGATACGATGAGCATGGAACGCTAACTCGAAGATGAATGGAATGCCCTATCAAGCAAGACCAATACACAGTGATTGTTTCACACTGCGCGAGGCTGCGGCGATAAAGGAACACTCAGGAATGATGTAAGGATATGTATAGAGCCACAAGGCTGTCTGTGTTACGGTTCGGACTAGCGGAGTGCCTCGGCCCGGAAGTGGACACTGACGTACAAGGGTATGACACTGCGTCAGCAGCATATAGTCATGGACTTAGTTGATCAGTCAGCCGGGTAAGCTCCGGCACATGTGATTGTGTACGATACGGCTCGGATCATGACTCACTACTAGGATAGCCGTACTAGGGTTTGCTCTACTTACGCTATAGGCTAGTAGTACTTGAAGCGGCGCTTGAAAGCCCGCGTGTACATGTATAAGTAGTTCCGAGCAAAGACCAAGAACGGTATCTTGGTCTTTTTCTAATACCACCATCTTCTACTCGTTTCCGCACTAAAGGGATCCTTCCCCTTTCAGTGAGTCGTCCGGCATATCCCCTTAGACCAGGGATCCCCGTGACTTATCCCGAGTCCCTCTGGGCAGTGGAATATCCTTTGGACGCTACATATCACCAAGTGTTCCTTTACCACAATGAACAAGTTGCTCATCCCTATCGAACCTTCTACGTAGTCGATCATGACTCTTGGGACGACTTGCAGATCACCGACACCCCTCCTCACGGGCTACAACAGGGAGACGACCTCCACGGGTACAAGGCTGGATTAGAGGAACATCTATTCCCTCATCCTGCTCATCATCCCACTACTCCCGCTAACAGGAACTACTACACGTTTCGGATTGCCACCACCTGAGAAGCCTAAGTCAGGCAAACGTCCATGGTAGACGTTACAGTCTGCCTCAGTCTTCTCGACCTGTTGGCTGCCTCTCACGCCGAAGCGCTCTCAAACTTTTCTGTTTACTTTGCGTACAGCTGTCGCAGGCTAGGCCTGGCTGGCTCAACGTCTAACTGCAGCTTATCTGGCGTGGTGACCAGTTCTGCAGCCAGTACCCAGATGTTCTACTGCTAGCAGATAGAACAAATAAAGGCAAGCACAATCTATGCTGATTTTACGGACACTAGAGTTGTACCACGAATGCACAGATTCTGCGTACAAAGGTCCACAGGCAAAGAATGAGGTGGGTAATACAAAGGACTGTGGTCGTCAACCACCTAGAGACAACGATGATGAAAAATAGCTGGTGAGCGTGAAGCTCAGGAGTGTGAAGGAACTTGTCCTAATGTAGCGGTATGACACCTCGCTACGCCAAGCTCAAGTGAAAGTTGAAGTGAACTGTCTGGCCTTCAGAACTCAAGCCTAGTGCGGAGATAAATCACGCGCCGAACCTGAAGTCAACGTGGAGCGTGCTAATACACAAGGAAGCCCTTATACAGGGATTCAGTACGCGGTGTCACACGGTGTCAGGCTGAGTGGAGAACCAAGAGGACAAGTTCAGATTGGAGAAGGTAGGGAATACAGGGAAATACGCACCTGAGTGGAGAACCAAGAGGACAAGCTGGTTCCACTCAGGACGCTACAGGAGGGTTTATATACACTACTGATGCTGACTTTGAATTGAGTCTGAACACTGTTACTAAGTGTATAGTAAGACTCCATGACTCAGAGGGTGACATGTCGTGTCTAATAATAGCGCTATCTATTGTGCTGACTGATGCATCTGTCATAGCTGCTGACGCGTCCCCTTATCTTGCTGAGTAAAACCTAATACAGCAAGTAAGCATAAACTACTAAGCATATTCTAGATCATTCTAGAGTCTTCCATTCTTATCTACCAATCATGAGAGTCCGTACATAAAGGGAATGTGACCGGATTAGGTTGTCCTGTTAAAGGTGCAACTATCTCAGGGTCACGTGCTTGAGGGTGCACATGGTGGCAGCATGTGGCTAACCAAGTCTCGTACTTTGGCCCTTTATATCTTCACCGTATAAATCCGTAAAAATACAGAAAAATAGGGAAAATAATATGCGTCCATGACAGGGCGCATCCCAACTTCTAGAGAGGTGCTCTATTGAAGTTTTAGTGTGTTGTGCAATAGAATATAATGGACACAGACTCACTCCACTCTGATATATTGTCCTCTACTTCAGGCTCGTCATCAGACTCAGGGTCATTGTCAACTTCAATGGCATCAGGTGTAGAATGCGCATGAGTGGCTATGGTATTGGTCTCTTTGCTGCTGCTGCTGGTGGCCCCAGAACTTTGATGAGTATGAAGTGGCAGATGTTGACAGTGACAAGTGGGGTTGGTGGTTTCTTCAACAGAGGCCTGTGGAGTAATGGGGACAGGTCTTGCATTGACTCTGGTTCTAGGCATTGTCTTTGCTTTCTTCCTGGCCAAAGGATCGCCATTTTCGGTGACACGCTCAGTAGGACGACACTTGCGTGGCCCTTGTATGTCATTGGAGTTGGTCCCAGTAATCACGGGTACAGATTGTCGAGGCATGATAGACTTGGTGTTTGCAGCACACTCAGGGTCACAGCAAATGAGAGGAGGGAGGAAGTATGCTCTGAATATTTGCAAAGCCAGGGTTGATTAAATACATGTGCTGTGAATACTACCTAGAAGCAGCCAAAGACAGGGAGGAGAATGTGTCCTACCTGTATTGTGTCAAAGATCAGAAACGGTAGACAGGAATAGACATTGTACTATACCTAGACAGAAAGGACTTGCAACTTTGTGGCATGACACACGTTGAATGTGCTCGAAAGTGTGTGCGTGAGTAAATGTGGGCAGAGGGTGGTTAAGGAGAACAGGGGGGAAGGGGAGCAGCCAGAAAAGAGGGGAAGAGATAACGAGAGTTGTCCTTTGAGTGCCTGCATTTGGGCCTGACTTCCGGGATTTTCACACTAAGAGAAGGGGGAAACGAAACTGAATGGTTCAATGTAAAGTAAAAGTCTTCTTTAAGTACAAACAGTCCTGTACTTAAAAGAGAAAAAGGAAGGAGAAGGGAACCAAGACAAAGGTACAGGAACCAAGAAAGGACACGTGGCCGAGGTAATATGAAAATAGGTGGTTTTGAGCTCAGCCAGAACACTGGCCTTACAGCGTGAGGCAAAAATCGAGTAAGGAGGTGGAGGCGTGGGAATGGAAGGAATGGAGGCAGCGACTGACCACAATAGGGTCTTTCAAAGTTAACTTATTTTGGTCCCTGATTGGACCCATTATAATGTCCATTAAGCCCGATTTTGGTGTAAATCCGATGTTAATGTGAAAAATAATAAAATAAAAATGGACCAATAATGTCCAACTTTGAAACCCCCCCCCAAAAAAAGCCGAAAATGGAACCGTAATGAATTATTTTTGTGTCTCGGAGCCCCTGGCAACGTTTTGGTGGGGTAAATATGTTTCAATCTCCACTAGACCAGATTACTAGTTCCGATTTGGAGTTCATAAAACGTAATCATATTCACTGTCTTACATAAAATAAAATGAAACTCAGTTTCTTTAGCAGCCCCCCTTAATGAAATAGAAATAATTGCGTTATGTACAGTAGGAGCCCCCTCCCATCCTTAAAAAATCAAATTATTTGTCCCTTTTTTGAGATCATTTCCGACTTAATGGTTCGCAAAATGGTATTGTAATGGTTAGGTAATGAGACAAATAAGGGCAACTTTGTAAGCCTCTAATTACTCCTTGAATATAATGGTCCGATGGAGGCCCTGAGTCGTAGGGGCACGCAGTGAGGGGATGGAGGTGAGGATGTGGAAATGGCAAGGTCCGTGAGGGATGTGGAAATGGTGAGGATGTGGCAATGGTGATTATCGGAGGATGTAGTGATGGGGACATGGTGCCCGAGGGCAGCCTGCCAAGCCTGTACTCATTGCAGCAATCAACCAAACCAAAAATAAAACCTGTACCTGTGGTTTGGGTTTGGGTTTGCCTTGGGTTGAAGAGGGCTACCTGTACCTGTACCCGGCGTTACCCGACCCATGACCCATGCGGGTTTTCCGCACCCGTGACTAACACTACTTATCAACACTAATGCCAGTGGTGGCATTACATTAAGACCAAGATCCCTTCATTGTGGTGTTCACAACTTGTGACCGTTGGGCCAACTTCTGAACCTACTCCCTTGAGAGAAGAGGAGACCATAATGTACCAGTACAATTCCTAGGAGCAGCTCGTTGGAGAGAATACCGTGGAGAAACTGGGTACTTCGTTGACTTCATATCAGGACCAACATGATATTGAGCAGTTGAGTTCAACTTCGATAACCTGTGCTGGGTAGAGATTACATGGAACCCCATAGATAGCAGGTGGGACACCATATGACCACCCAGAAGAAACTACAACTACGACATCAACTCGCATGGTCTACCTACAAGAGAACAGTGGGGATGCATCAATGGACAACCTGAAGAGGAACCAAGCACATCCAAACCAAGGACCTCAGCACCATCGGAAACCAGTGGTGAAGAAGAAACCGAAGCAGAAGAAGGTGAATCAGACGTCGGAGAGATAGCAAATAAAGCTGAGTCCCTCCACATACCTGAGCCAGAGACCATCCACATACGACCCCCTGCAGTAGAAGAAATGGTTACCGCCTCCATGGAAGAAACCCTCATAGACAAGGAAGTACACTGCATCAGAGAAGAAGCAAACAAAGTCCTTCTCCCCATCAATCCAGCCATGGGTCACAGGATGACGGTGGACGATGCCGCCATACTCCAAGCAGTAGGACCAGACCAACCGGACCCTCCACCAGGTAGAGGAGGCCACCCACTACGCCCACCAAGGGGAGGGCCAGGAGACTTTGGAGGAGGCCCACCAAGAGGAGGACCAACAGGCGGCAGAGGAATGCCACCAGCTGTGCTAGGAGGGGATAAACTCATCGGTGAACCCCCCACCATCTTCAAAGGTGACCAAGCTGATTACGAATCCTTCCTCACTCAATGGCACCTATACTGGGGGCTCAATGTGGATGCACCGGTTGTGCAAATTGTATACCAGTGGTGCCTCATGTTTCTGGGGTACATAAAAGGCCCCATGGTCAGCAATTGGATGTTAGGTTTCCTTGAATGGCTCAACAACAAAGTATGAACCGGACAAGACAGGTACAATGAATTCCTGTGGAACACCCTAACGGCCAGGTTTGCAGATCGATTCTCCAACATACTGGAACAAGAACAAGCTCAAGTGGCACTAGCAAAAGGATTTAGGATGATCAGGGATGACATTGATACATACGTCACCGCCTTCAAACAACTAGTGAGGAAGGCTGATTACTGACTCAATGACCACCAAACAATCGACTGATTCATGGCGGGACTGCCTGGCAAACTATTAACCAAGGTATACAAACTCAACAACCCAAGATCCTTTGATAAATGGAAGGAAGCCACTTTACGATGCCACAAACAATATATCCACCTTCAAGCAAGGCTCAACCTATCAACTCCTGCTAGGACTACACAGCCACGCCACCAGCAGTGGAATACCAGAGCTCCGTGGAATCTGCCATGCAACCCTCTGCCATGGTACAATCCAAATGCAATGGACACCTCGGCAGATCGATCTGGTGCACAACTCATGGAAGTAGGAGATCCCAATCAAGACCCACATCAGTCACACCCCCCATTCCAATCTAGGAGAGGATTCAGACAAGGAAGAGGAGGCGCCCAGAGGCATGACATGAGGGAAGTTGTCTGTTGCAACTGTAACAATCCGGGTCACTTCTCATGCGACTGCACTCAACCAAGGAAACAAAAGCAGCGATGGACACCACCCACGAGCAACAGCCAAAGTGTGGAAACTGACTACCACAGTCAGGAACCACCAACCACACGGGGTGCAAGTATGTCAACACCTCAACAAGCCGCAGCAAGCTGGCTTGAAGGAGTCAGAGGGGCTAGTGACAGGATCTGTGGAATCAGTAGTGCTTTGAGGTCCAGTCTGGTCCAGTTTTTTAACACATTTTCAAAAGACTGTGACCTTAACCGGTCTAAATGTTGATGGTAAACTCAATTTCTTAGACCGGACTGATCCAGACTGGTTAGTGCCGGTCCAAAACCGGTTAGCGTCAGTCCAAAACCGGTCACCTTATAGACCAGTCACTAACTGGTTATGACCAGTTTTACTCCGGTATTTGACCGGTCATTCATGCACATGTGGCCCAGGTAACCCTACCCGTGCACTCAAAAATCAACTCATACTTTATTACTTATGTTTGGTATAGTTACAGTAATGTTACAGGATGTACTACAGTGTAAGCTAAGTCAGTAGCATCATGGGCGAGGCGTCGATGGGCCACGGCGCCGTGTCGTTACGCCGTGTTGGTGTCGTCGGTGTCGATGGGCCACGGCACGGTGTCGGTGTCGAAGTGCCACAGCACCGTGTCGTTACAATGCGTCGGTGTCGAAGGGCCACGACGCCATGTCGTTACGGCACGTGGTGTCAATGGGCCACGGCGCCGCATCGGTGTTGAAGGGCCATGGCGCCGTGTTGTTATGCTGCGTGGGTGTCGTCGGTGTCGATGGGCCACGACACCGTGTCGTTACAGCGCGTCGGTGTCGAAGGGCCATGGTGCCGTGTTGTTACGCCGCGTGGGTGTCGTCGGTGTCGATGGGCCACGACGCTGTGTCGTTACGGCGCGTCGGTGTCGAAGGGCCATGGCGCCGTGTTGTTACGCCGCATGGGTGTCGTCGGTGTCGATGGGCCACGACGCCATGTCGTTACGGCGCGTCGGTGTCGAAGGGCCATGGCGCCGTGTTGTTATGCCACGTCGGTGTCGTCGGTGTCGATGGGCCACGACGCCGTGTCGTTACGGTGCGTCGGTGTCAATGGGCCACGGCGCCGCGTGGGTGTCGAAGGGCCACAATGCCGCGTGGGTGTCGAAGGGCCGCGACGCCGCGTGAGTGTCGAAGTGCCAAGGTGCCGTGCGCAGCGAGGTGGAACCTAAGACAGTTATTTAAAACCTAGAAATGACAATCAAATTAGTTGTTTAAAAGAATAAGGAATAAAATCACTTAGCTTCTTTGAGGGTCCTTGGGCAAAAGCAACGCGAAGTGCTGAGTGTCGCGTGTGTGTGTTGACACGTCAACAACTCGTCCGGTCCGGCGACCTGCGTCCCGGTGAAACCCGCCGTGGCACATATTACCAAGCGTCAACATGGCCAAAAATGGGCATCAAGCATCCATTTGGTGGTTGCAGGCCAAAATGAACTGAAGTCCAGTCTTTAACTGGTTTAGACCAGTTTTTTCCAGTCATAAGACTGATTGAGAAGGAGAAAGACTGTGACTGATGACTTCTGAAAATTGAAAAACTGTGACTGCAGTCCAGTCATCATCAGTTAAAGTCCAGTCAGGTCTTCAGTTTTTTTCCAGTCTATAGGACTGGACCTCAAAGCACTAGGAATCAGGAGGGTTTTCAGGATGCCTAAACCCATCGGCCTGGGTGAGGGCAATTAATTGTAACTCTGTAATCATGACTCACTTCCATTCACTTCAAATTCCAGTCTTGATTCACACCAGTTACTCAATGGCCAACATAAATGGGCTCATTGATTCCGGAGTAGGGTGTGACACGGGTGCAGGTAAACCTGTGGTAAATGACTCACAGTTCTTGCGGGTACAGGTACGGGGTCGATTTTCTGTACCCGCAGCAACACCATACCCATTGTGGTAATGTTGCGGGTTGGCACAGATTTTGTCAGTATTTACAGAACTTGCAGAGAGACTGTTTATTGAATAGGAAAGGAGATAAAAGTAAGATACTACATAATACAAGCTATGGAAATGCCTGCTGCAGCGCTACTGCTCCCGCTGTCATCACATCGCAACCATCCTTGCAATCGCCCCATCATCGTCATCACCCCTGCTGCAGTTTTGTCGTCATTGTCGTCGTGGCCATGCGGTTGACTTTGCCTTGCCGTTGCTGTTATAGCCTTGTGGTTGACTTTGCCTCACCGTGGTCGCCTTGCATTCCACGTCGCCCTGCCATTGTCGTAGTACTCCTGTCGCGTTATCATCACCTGAGTCATGTTGAGGCAGCCGGAATCACCCCTGCGGCATTGGCGAGGCAGCAGCGTCAGTTGATTACTTGTGCAGCTCAGGGCTGCATCAGTGAAGCGCACTGTCTTGTCGTCACAGTTGTCATTGCCAGCACATGTGGCTTGGGACTTGGTTAACAGGTGCCAGTGCCTGCTGTTGTTATCGCCACTGCCACCGCTGTTGCCTCACCATCATTGCGTGCCTCCGTCATTGTCGTCATCGTCCATGGCTGCATCATCGTAGCCGTCGTCGTCATTGCACAGGGCCCCTGGCAGGTGGTGGTGGCGTGGTGCGCATGGTAGCCGGTAGCTGTGTGGGCCTGCGACAAGTATCAGAACATGGTAGGCCCGAACGAACTGACACTTACTTTTTTGATCCGTCAGGGTGTACTGTCATCAGTCCCTGGCGGGGACTCGCATGCAACGGGCTGGTGTCGTAGTGGATCTTGCACGCCACATCATGGCAGCTCTTGCCACTGTGATGGGGTGGGGATGAAGGTGGATCCGCGTGCGGCGAGTGGTGGAGGCGACAGCCACGGGCTTGCGCGTGGCAAGGCAGAGCCAGGGGTGGGAACTTGAAGGGTGGCTTGGGACTTGCGCTGGTGCATGTGTGTGAGGTCCAGGACAGCTGCAGATTGACGTCAGCAAGATATCAGTACATGTACTCACATGTAAGGATTTGGTTGCGTCTGCTGCAACGATATGGGAAAGATGGAGCTGATGAGTGACACGTGACAGGCCCATATGCCGGCAAACACCGCAGTGGGCAGTGTGGGAAAGATTACTTCCCACACTCTTTACGCCGAGCTCCATCCCGAGGCTTATGCCCAACCATAGCGACGATGCCAGCAGCGGTGGCAGCTGTGACCCTGCCAATCGCATACACCTTGGCATATACCACGACGATGACGACGACAGCCACCCCCCACCAATGCACCAGCAACCACTGGCATGTGCTCCGGGCCTGCTAACCACGACAATGATGACAACGATGCAGTGCACAATGACGACGGTGGCAGTGGCAACAGCAGGCCACCGACTACGACTACGACGGCAGCAACAACAATTATGGCGAGGCGAGGCGACTCAGAGGCGAGATGAGGCGGTGGTGAAGTGACTACAATGGTGGCTAGGCGAGATCGACGGCAACAACAGCGGTGTGACGCCAGCGACGATGAAAACACAACAATGACTGCGACTGTGACGACAGCGATAGTGCAACGACTTGGATGGCGGGTGCTGCGACTGTAGGCATTGTAGCTAGTAGTGTACATTCTAATTCTAATTCCTTGCACTGCTTCACATGGCCATAACCCATGGTATAGGGCAACGGTGGTACGGTATACCACAGTATTCCTATACCGTGGTGTTGAAGTGTACACCGTGGGTTAAACCCATGGCTACGGGTGCGGTGTTGCGGCGGGTGCGGTATCACGGGTGGCAGGTACGGTACTGGGAAATGACACCCGCGGTGCAACCCGTGTCGTTCCCTACTCCGGAGCCACCAATAATTTCATATGACCAGCATTCACCAAACGCATGGGTCTGGGGCTGCAACCCCTAGACCGCCCCAAAAAAGATATGGAACATAGACAATACCGAGAATAAAGCTGGGTCCATCACTCACTTCATCGATCTCAAAGTGCAAACAAACAACACCCACAGAATCATGAGATTCCTTGTAACAGACATAGGGAACAAAGATCTTGTCCTTGGGTACCCATGGCTGGCTACATACGAGCCAACCATCAGTTGGAGGCATGCCACTATCTGCGAAGACACCCTACCAGTCGTCCTTCACTCCATCAACCCCGCAGAAAATCAAACTACCATAGCAGGAGCCATTACCGTAGCTGAAGCAGAAGATATAGTGCAAGAGCTGGAAGAAGAGTGCCAACTATGTACCACAGCTACCGAACTCACCATAGCCGCCAATCAACATATGGTCACAACGGAGATACCTGAACTGTACAAGTGATTTGCCAAGCTCTTTAATGAGGAAGCATCACACTGATTCCCACCATCGCGACCCTGGGACCACACCATTGACTTCAAGCCAGGAACCCCTGCAAGTATTGACTGCAAGGTATACCCCATGATGCAAGAAGATGACGGCCAACTCAAGAAATGGCTTGATGACCAACTCAAGATGGGCTACATTCAACCATTGAAGTCACCCTATGCTTTGTCCTTCTTCTTCATCGAAAAGAAGATGGAAAGCTACGCCCCATTCAAGACTACTGAAAGATCAACACCTGCACCATTCGTAATCAATACCCTCTGCCCCTCATGTCTGAACTAATCAACAATCTGGGCAACAGCCACATATACACCAAACTTGACGTTCGCTGGGGCTACAACAACATACAAGTCAAGGAGGGAGATGAACCAAAAGCCACATTCATAGTGTAACGTCTACCACAGACGTTTGCCTGACTTAGGCTTCTCGGGTAGTGGCGATCCGAAGCGTGTAGTAATTCCTGTTAGCAGGGGTAGTGGGATGGTGAGCAGGGTGAGGGAATAGACGTTCCTCAACTCCGGCTTTGTACCCATGAAGGTCGTCTCTTTGTTGTATCCCGTGAGGAGGGGTGTCGGTGATCTTCAAGTCGTCCCAAGAGTCGTGGTCGACGACTGTAGAAGGTTCTGAAGTGACGTGCGACTCATTTGTTGTGATAAAGGAACACTTGGTGGTACGTAGCGTCCAAGGGGTATTCCACTGCCCAGGGGGACTCGGGATAAGTCATGGGGATCCCTGGTCTAAGGGGATATGCCGGACGACTCACTGAAAGGGGGAGGGTCCCTTTAGTGTAGATGTGAATAGAAGACGGTGGTATTCAAGAAAGACCAAGATACCAGTTCTTGGTCTTTACTCGGAACTACTTATACAGGTACGCGTGGGCTTTCAAGTGCCGCTCCAAGTACTACTAGCCTATAGCGTAAGTAGAGCAAACCCTAGTACAGCTATCCTAGTAGTGAGTCATGATCTGAGCCGTATTCGTACACAATCACATGCGCCGGAGCTTACCCGGCTGACTGATCAACTAAGTCCATGACTATATGCTGCTGACAGCGGTGTCATACCCTTGTACGTCAGTGTCCACTTCCTGGGCCGAAACGCTCCGTTAGTCCGAACCGTAACACATAGGGATTGTAACGGGTATTACAAACCCATGCAGGTCATGGGTGGGGTTGTCATGGGTCCGGGTCTGGGTAGCAATTTCCTACCCCTCAAAAACCCATACCCATCAAAGTGGGTAATGGCGGGTTTTTTGCACAAACAAGGCAGCTTTTGCAACAGGATGAAGGGACTGCATATTATAATTACAATCAAGTACATTCTTAAATCTGAGTTTGTCGTACAGCCTCAGTTCCTATGAAATCATGATGCCCATCACACTGCCAGTGTGGGGCGTCGTCATCATTGTTGTCCCCATTCTCATTGTCGTTGCTGCCACCCTGCCACCACCACCTTACCCTCGCCATTGCTGCCTTACCATTGAAATTGCTGCCTTACCCTTGTCATTGCTGCCTGACCCTCGCTATTGCCACCCTACCCTCGCCATTGCTGCCTTACCCTCACCATTGCTGCCTTACCCTCGCCATTGCAGTGGTTGCAGCTGTCCCTGTAGTTGTCGTGATTGCCACCCTACCCTCACCATTGCCACCTTACCCTGGCCATCGCAGTGCTTGCGGCCATCCCTGTAGTTGTCATGATGCTGTCGTTGTTGCCATCACCACTGTGTGGTTGTCACCCCACACTCGTTGTCATGTGGGATGGCGGACTGGTGGTGGTGGTTGGAGGCGACAGGGTTGGTGGGTTGTTATGTGGGCAATAGGGTGCAGTGGCAAGCCACAAGGGTTTGTGGCAGTTGGCGAGCTGAGGTGGCCGCAGTGTGTGTGAGGGAGGGGATGGTAGCAGCATCATGGCCATGTTGCCCTGCACTGGTTCGAGATGAGAAGAAAAAGAAAGAAAAAAAGAAATCTTATCTAAGTCTTTCTGCAGGTTGGCAGTGGAGTTTGGGTGCACCATGCACGCAAAGTGGGGGGTGCTGTGAGGTAACCCATGAATACTGTGAGTACCTGCGAGTGAGAGCAGTGAGTAGCAGTTGCAGAGGTCACATTATTGTTGAAGTGGCGGGATTGTCTGCTGTCATCATTGCACGCCCCACAACAGCAAGGAGACAACAAGTGTTGTTGTTCCCATCATTCCCATCGCCACTGCCACCATCGTCATAGTTGGGGGCTGTGTCACTGCAACCAGCCATAACATGGACAGGGCGCTGGTGGCAGTTGGTAACTCATGCAGCTGCATCTACGAACTTGAAGTGCACTACAGTATTGTTATGTCATGGCAGGGACGTTCACCCGACTTGGGTTCAGTCTGCAAGGACACTTCACTAAGGGTCATGGGTTCTGGTTTCAAGGGAAGTTCCGAAGTGGAACTTCAGTGATGATTCAAGAGTGAAACCTCTCAAGCCGTGCTGGGACTTATAGAGAGAATTCCTTGAGTGGATAGGAGAGGGATTCTTTGAGAGATGGTGTAAACAAACAAACACTAGATTGCTCTGAGTGCTGTAAGATACAAGAAGTCAAGTCTGGGGCTACAAGCTACCCAGCTAGCCTGACTTTATAGTACTACTGATCCTAGGACTGAGTCACAATAGTGTCCTAGGATATGAGTCTTTCCGAGTCAGAGATATGAGAAGGAGTCATAGTGACTCATGAAACAAGAAGGAGTCATAGTGACTCATGAGACAAGAAAGAGTCATAGTGACTCGCGTGTAAACAAGGTCATATAACTGAGCACGTGTTCTGGTAAGTAAAAGGAAAAATAAATCGAGTCGTGACAAGTATGCCGGAGTCGTGTGGGGATTGATTAATATTGATTCATGAATGCAGTGAATGAAAATGGCAAATTCCGGAACCTGTGACTGTGACTCATCATTAACTTAGTAGTAGTACAGTGCTGTATTGCCTCAACCACAATCATGACAATGGTGATGGCCGCAGTCACTCAACCAATTGTGATACTGTTCACCTTGGCACACACCTGGACGACGGCAGCGATGGTGGCAAGCCCACAAACCCATGCAGCTGCATGTGCCACAAACCACAACAACGATGGCAAAACAGAGATGTTTGCCAATGCAACTCAGAGCCAAACATCTCAAAATGAGCTACTGACTGATGAACAGCATAGTAGGATCTGGATACTCACAGTGGACGAAGAGTACTGTGGTGAGATATCAGAAGACACAGGGAAGACAGAGATCTTGCAGTTAAAGCTTAGAGGGATGTCTGATAGCACAGAGTGAGAACTGGGGCTGGTATTACAGATAGTGCATAGTGTGGGTAACCCATGGGTGACTAGACCTCTACCCACACCCACACCCACCAAAAACCCGTACCCAGGCTCATGGGTATGGGTTCTGGCAGCCGCGGGTATGGGTACCGGTGGGTTGCGTGGGTATCTGATACCTGCACAGGTTGGCCCTACGGGTCATCATGTGACCTGTGTCATTCGAGCAGTTCTCAACGACCTTGCATGAAGCCAGCGAAATGTTTGTCATACTACTTGAATACATTGTCCCAGTCACTGTCTAGCTCATCCTCAGACCCTTCAACATCAGGCAGTTTTGCCGCCTCCAATATGTCCTTGTCCTTGTCCTTCACCAAACCCATCCTACTCCATGCACTGGAACGAAGACACATTGACGCATGCGTGGACTGAACTGAGAGTCTGTTTTGAACATGAGACAGAACAAGTCTTCCCTTGCTGAAGACTCATTCAACATTGACTAAATTCAACATTGACTGATGTAGCTGTAGAAGTAGTTAGATCGAGTATGGGAGACAAAAAGGTGTAGCTTACCTGGTATTGACAAGTAGTCGAGTGCCATCCGAGAGAGATGGGGATACACCCCTCAGTTCTTGACCCACCATGCAGACGTGTCCTTGACATCCTCGACAGGGAGCTCAAGTTATTGCTGGAGCTCGTCCTTGACCTGGGAGGTGAGGGGGGCGGAGATCAAGGGCAGATTGTCAAAGATGTTCCATTTTTTGGAGGGCTTGGTGGTCTAAAAAAGTTTGTGAGTTCGGAGGGGAAAAAACATCAGGCATGTAATGTATGTACATCCTCCACATGAACAACGACCTTGTTGACAGGGAGGGCTGCATATGTAGTGCATAGCATGGGTTTATAAACCCATGTGGGTAAGCGCTACCCGTCATACCAGGTACGGGTATGGGTCGGTCACACGGTACCCACGCCAGACCCGTACCCACTGTGTGGGTTTCGCGGGTTTTTTCGAGTACACTACGTCATTTTTTTATTAGACCTAGACATACACATGTGCATATACTAACTACTATTACTAGCTAGTTACTACTACAGGTCCTCATGAGAATGCCAGTGCTCGTCGCAGAGCCTGCTGTTGCATCCAAGTCGTTGCGTGTTGCGTTGTTGTCGTATCGTGTTGTCTGAGTCGCCGTTGACGTCGTCTTGTCGTCGTTGTCGGTGTTGCCATTGTCATTGTCTTCGTCGGTGTCATCTGCTGTTGTCGAGGCAGGGCGTCGGTGGTGGTGGTGGTGGTGGCGGTTGTGGCCGTCCAAGTCGTTGTGTTGCATGTTGTGTCTTGTGTCGTGTCACGTTGGCATTGGTGTTGTTGTCGTTGTCGCCATCGCTGTTGTCTTCATCGTTGTCGTCGTTGTCGTTGTCTTGCTGTTGTCGGTGGCAGGGCTCTGGTGGTGGCAGGGCTGCGCATCGGGGAAGTGCTATGATAGGTGACTAAGCAAGGCGAACAGAACAAAACCGGCATCACCCGGCCTGGGAACGAATCAGGAACGACACTTTAGGGATCAAGCATCAACGGCAAACCCCACGTGCACATATGCTGCCAACCATGACCAAGACAACTTCGTGCTGAACAAGCTAACAACCGCCGGTGCCACACCAACGCAAGTCCCAAACGCGACGGTGGCGGCACCCAGCTGCAGCAGGAGTGACAGTGAGGCAGCGCCGCCTTGAGCGCTGCAACACCGAGCGACTCCGCCGACTTGAGGATGACACGGTGGCAACAACAACAGCAATGATGACGGCGACAACAGCGGCGACAACAACGGCGACAACAACGGTGGTGAAACGGCAAACAGCTGCGACAATGGCGGCAGCGATGGCGACGTTGCGACAGATGATGGTGACTCGGCGTGGTGACGCGATGACAGTGGGGGCCAGTAATAATATTTTCAAGTAGTATAAGTAGTATGAATGAACACTCCTGGCTTCATGCAAGGAGGTTGAGAGCTGCTCCAACGGCACGGTCACATGCTGACCCACAGGGCCAACCCACATGGGTTTTCCGTACCCGCACGACCCGCCGGTACCTAGTGTTCGAAAGTCCAGTCCCATGAACCGGAAAAAAACCGGGACCGGACCGGACTGCAACCGGTTGCAACCGGACCGTCGGTTGCGGTTCATCCGGCTTGAGAATCTTACCGGTTGCGGTTCATCCAAATCTGGAATTTGGGTGAACCGCCACAGGGCCGGTTGGGACCGGTCCCAACCGGTCTTTACAACCACGACCACGCCAGTATCGACTACGACACCGACGAGTCTACGACCGCGAATTCGACACCGGGCCGACTGCAGCGCCGACACCGACACCAATGACTTGCGGCCTCAACAACAACATCCGCGCCAACACCGACTCGGACGACCACGACTACGACTACGGCCACTCCGACATCGACAACGACTCATCGACAACCACGACAACCCGCAACAGTCGACAACGACAACGACAACCACAAGCAAGACAACGACCCCTACAGCCGCAACGATGACATGTCCACAACGGCGGCACATCGACAGCCGCACCATCGACAACCACCCAAGCACCACCGCGACGGCCGCAACAGCAATACATCAACAACCACCACGACGACCAAGACGACCAAGACGACCAAGACGACGACACATCGACGGCCGCAAGAACGACACATCGACAGCCGCAAGACACCGACAGCCGCAAGAACGACAAACCGACATTATCAACACATCAAACCACGGCGACGGCCTCAAGAACAACATATCGACAACCACGACGATGACGCATCAACAACATCGACACCTCGACAACCACGACGACGACGGACGACAACTCGAGCCGATGACGGACGACAACTCGAGTCGACGATCGGGCGATTAGCGTTCACAACGTCCTCTTCGTCGCGAAGAGGACCATAGTATATTCCATAGAGTAGTAGTAGACTAGGTACAACTTGAAGGCTTCATGTAACTACCAGTAGTGTAGTTGAATACATATATTTACCGGTTGCAGTCGGTCTTGGGCCGGTTGCAACCGACCCTGTATGAGCCGGTTTAGACCGCGAAGACCGGTCTTTTGAGAATCTGGCAACTGGGTGGGACCGACTCCTGTCGGCTCGGTCCGGTTTTGGGGCTCGGGGATGAACCGATGGATCGGTCCCGGTCCCGGTCTTTCCAAATTAGGCCAAAAAACCGGACCGGACCGGACTTTCAATCACTACCAGTACCCATACCCACAGCTGCGGGAACCCATACCCATGAGCCTGGGTACGGGTTTTTGGTGGGTGTGGGTATGGGTAGAGGTCTAGTCACCCATGGGTTACCCATGCTATGCACTATGCATATGCCTGCGCAAACTCGTCACGGACGATTTCAGTCGCAGTGACAATCCATGCGTCGTCCCAGTTGGTGTTGCGGAAGTATTGGAGCTTGTGCTGTGGGTGTAGGACTGTCCAACAGGATTATAGTGGAATGGAATGGTTGACTGAGACGCACTCACTCATGACAATTCAGTAGACTTCCAAATTATCTGTCATGTCATAGTATTTGTTAAGGTGGGCCTTTCTGAGTGCCAGGGAAGCGTGAATGGCAGGGGCGTACTTCAGGTCTTGGCATGCAGTCGCGAGATGTGCATCAATGTGATCCATTGCGGGTATCACAGTGGAAAGGCTCAGCATTAAACGTGAAAAGAACTGAATTGCATCCTTGAATAACTGAGAAAGGGTGAGCAATGGAAATGGAGGAAATGATCAGTGGACGTACTCCCAATACATCACACAGCTGCTGGACAAGCCCCCATTCATCCTCGTCAAGCTCATACTGCCTCATGTCCCTGTCGCCAGAAATCTCGTCAATTACCATGCAATATTCAAGAGCGAATACAAGCATCTCATATGTCGAATTCCAGTGCGTTGCCATGTCATGTGGCATCATCTGAATGGCAAGGGGGTTAGAAATGTTGCCATCTTCTGCATGATCTTTGAGGAATTGGATCCAATGAGGGTGCAGGAGTGTGGTGGAGTTTTTGATCACGTATGCCAGTTTTTGTCATGATTGGGCATGGTGAGCCACTGGTCCATTGTGAACTGAGTTTGAACTTACCTTTACCAGTACCAGCCACACTGGATGCACTGTCAAATCAAGCTCATCTTGATCTTTCTGTGACATTCCTGTGGTGGATTAGTGTTTTAAAGTCCAGTCCATAGGACCGGAAAAAGACCGGGGACCCAACCGGACCGGACCGATGTGCAACCGGACCATCAGTTGTGGTTGCACGGTTTCAGTGAACATTCAAAATTGACAAAAGACCGGTTGAAACCGGTCCTCAGAGCAACTGACCCATACACTCAAAATTTGACACACACATTCAGATGGTCTCTTAAATCACATTTGTGCACTTGTTTGATATTACTATACTACTTGTAATCTAAGAAAGCCATGCTAGTCTAGGGTCGCAGCGCCGTTGTTGCGGTGTTGCAGTGCGGTGTCACGGGACGGTGCCGCGTCGATATTGCAGGATCACACCGCCACATCGACGTCGCGGGATCACGCGGCCGCGTCAATGTTGCAGGATTGCGGTGCCACGTCGATGTCGCAGGGTCGTGCGGCCGCGTCGATGTTGTGTGTTGCAGCTCCATGTCATTGTCGTGAGTTCGTGGCGCCGTGTTGATGTTGCGGTGTCACAGTGCCGTGTCGATGTTGCGGGATTGCGGCGCTGCATCGATGTCGCAGGCCCGGGGTCACGGCATCCATGTTGATGTCACAGTGTCGTGGCTCCGCGTTGATGCCACGCAGTTGTGGCTCCGCGTTGATGCCACGCGGTTGTGGCTCCGCGTCGTTGTCGTGGGTTTGTGGCACCATGTCAATGTTGTGGTGTCGCAGCGCCGCGTCAATGTTGCAGAATCGTGGCGCCGCATCGATGCTGCAGGGTTGCGGTGTCCATGCCGATATTGCAGTGCCGTGGCTCCACGTCGTTGTCGTGGGTTCGCGGTGCCGTGTCGATGCTGCGATGTCACAGCGCCGCGTCAATGTTGCGGTGTTGTGGCATCATGTTGCTGTTGTGGTATCGCAGCGCCATGTCGCTGTCACAGTGTCACGGCACTGTGTTGGTGTCGGGGTGTCGAGGTGCCGTGTTGCTGTCATAGTGTTGCAGCAACTTGGCGTCATGGCCGAATTGTGGCCGCTCTTGCACGCCGTAACCAGGCGGTGAGAACCAGTGCTTGAAACCTAGAAAAGAAAAGAAAATACAGTTAGCTAGATGGATAAGGACAGAACACTTACCAGTAGCTTCTTGAGGGTTCCCTGCATCTGTAAAGTGGGACCTGTCAAAAGCTGTCACCAACCAGTCCTGACCGGTCGGTGACAGCTTTTGACAGGTCCCACTTTACAGATGTGGGCCCGCAGTCAACAAGTGCTGACTCAGAGCGTTGGATGTGTTGTGTGCCAGTGTTGACACGTTGAGCAACTTCCGGTCCGGCGAAACCCGTGAACCTGTGGTACGGGTTTGAGCGTGCTACAGTATTGTTAGTCCATAGTCCACCGACACTTAAGTCCACGCAACACTGACTGATTAGCCTCAGCTAACACCACACACACAGCTCCACTTTCCTATTATACTAGTATAGCCATGTAGTTCCAAATTTTACATCTCAGGTTAGAATACAGACCTCCCCCTTGTTCGTCCCTCGCATTCCCCAGCACGCCGCATTTGCGCACGGCCTTAGAAACTCAAGTGCAACATCTTACCGAACAAGGTGAAGACCTGTGCGAAGTTTCGCGTCGTGCAGAAGCGTGCACGACTGTTTCTGACAGCCTGCGACCACCCAACTGTGTAGCCCACAGTTTCCATTCCCAACATCGCCGCATTGTCAAAATTTGTCATGTGGCTTTAGCCCTTCGACAACGACGTGTCCGCAACTGCCCCGGACCCACATTCAACATCACACCCCACGGAGGCCTGCACGACCATTTGCGACGCTGTACACCCTCAATATCTAGTATACATTTATTTCTTAGTGTAATAGTAATATATATATATATTCTAGTAATACTACAAGTGGTCCCAGTTGCAACCGCCCAAAGACCGGTCCTAGGCGGTCTTGGTCCGGTTTTTCCCAAATGAGAAAAAACAGCAACCGGTTCCGGTCCTGGTTGCCAAGCTGAGTCCCAAAAGACCGGACCGGACCGGACTTTAAAACACTATGGTGGATCGACCCATCCCTCCTCTCTGTTATTGTCATCCTCGTGGTTGTCACCTCTGTTATCCATGGCCACTTCCTCTTTCTCAATGTCCCCTGCAAGGTCCACCAGTGCCTGTGATACCGCATTGGGCTCTTCACCTGGCTTGGCTTGTGGCAGGTCAAACTGGCAAAGGATTACCTTTATGACTAGGTTCAAGATATGCATGAAGTAACGTGTTTGATTCATGGCCCCTAGAAATGCGACAACTAGGTCAGCAAGTACATCGATCGTCACATTGTTTAGCGATGCGTTATTGCATGTAACGCTGAGAATCTGACGCACATCACGGTAAGCTGCTTTTTCATGCAGACAATCTCACAAACTCACCTTGTGTGCTATCCCAAAATTGGCCAGGATTTTGGCAAACACCAATGCGAGATTTGTGCCAGAGTGGGACCTTGCAACCTCAACAAGGTTGAGTAGAAGACACATCGGCTTCCCATTTTCCTCAAAGTGGACAGTTACAGCAACGTAGGCCTTGTGGTTAGGTGAAGTCCATGCATCTGTCCCGAAGCTCAGGGTGCCGTCATGTCCCTGGAAGGTGAGTTATTGTTATCTATTTTGTCCTATGATGCCGTGTAGCTGAGCATCTTTGTGATCCTACCCCGAACCTTTGTAAAAATGTCCTTGACATCACACGAGACAGTGTAAACAGATGGTATGTAATATTCTGGTCTGCCTGTTTTCATAAGGGTGTGGAATCCTCAATCGCTGACAATTGAAAAAGGTCACATGCTTTCCGATACCCAACGAACAATTTCAATCCTGAGCCACACTCAGCTAAGTAGATAGTTTTTTTTGATTGCCACAAACCTGATTTGAACCTTAGTGTGTTGGCAATGGGAGTACATGACTTCCCCTTTTCCCTTCCACTTGAAAGCTGTGGTAAGTGATCCATCTTTTTGCTTCTTGACATTCTCTAACACTTTCCAAGCACTTTTTAGGTCCCTGCAAGCATCCGCAACACACAAGATCTCATCGCCCCAACACTGTCGCACGTGCTTGTGAAGGTTTCCCATTGAGTTCTGATCAGATGTATCAAGGATAACATTGAACAATTCTTCGATTTTAACCATGTCCCCTACAATTTGATGCAGTGCACCTAAATTCGTGAACACGCCAACCATCAATGGCCACAATGGATGGGATTGCCTCAAAGAACACGTAGATCAGAGATACCCAATTGTTCAATAGTCGTTCTGATTCAGGAATTTAGGTGACTTATTTAGTTTTCTGACAGTGTTTGTATGACCCATGGCGTTGCCCCTCTGCAGTCTCAACATGTTTAGGTATATTGTCTTCATCTTCAGTTTCATCTTTGTCTTTGTCACCCACTCCGGGGTCCTCGGGTATGGCAGCTAGATCATCCAACTCATTACTGTCACGCACACCGGCAACCTCAAGACAGGCTCTTGAGTTTCTTGGTGAGTTATGCACTGGTGTGCCCTCATCCTCGGTGTCTTCAGCTGATGACTTCTTTTGTTGAGGTTTTGTAGCCGCCGCCCGAGCAGTGTCAGCAGAACACTTGAGACACTTGGTCATGGCATTGCTTTTGGCACACACAAAATTCTCATCAGTTATTCGTGAAGATGCTGTTCTTTTCTGCTGTCCAAGTGGCATTGTAGGAGGTTGATGGAGTTGGAAGCTTGGTGTTTTGACGGTATGGTAGTTGACTTTCCAAATGTTTTCTCGTAGTGTAGGTATGCCGGCTAGCAGTGATTATAATACTACTAGTGGTTCCTTGAAAATTCAGATTCTGAATTTCGGAAAACCCATGAAACCCACACAGTGGGTACAGGTCTGGCGCAGGTACCATGTGACTGACCCATACCCGTACCTGGGATGCCGGGTACTGGGTACCCACATGGGTTTGTAAACCCATGCTATGCACTACTTATGGCCAAACTCATCAATGACTTAGGCAACAGTCACATATACACCAAGCTCGACGTCAGATGGGGCTACAACAACATACAGGTCAAAGAAGGAGACGAACCAAAAGCAGCATTCAAAACCTGATATGGACTCTTCAAACCATTGGTAATGTACATTGGACTGACAAATTTGCCGGCTACCTTCCAAGCCATGATGAACGAGATCTGTGCGCCCATCATCGCGAAACACAAGTTAAAGGGCACCATCATACAAGTCTACATGGACGACATTGGCATCGCTACGCACAAAAATGTGGGAATGCAGGCACACATTGCTGCTGTCTGCGACATCTTACAAGTCACAATGGACCACAACTTGTTCTTCAAGCCAGAAAAGTGTCTCTTCCACCAACCATGGATGGATTACCTGGGGGTCATCCTTGAAAAGGGGGTGACATGTATGGACCTGGTAAAATTTTCAGGCATACACAACTGGCCCTGCCTCATGAAGGTACGAGATGTATGCTCTTTCCTGGGGTTCTGCAATTTTTACTGCCTCTTCATTCGTGGCTTCACAACGCACACCTGAGCACTGAATAAGCTCACACGGAAAGACATGGACTGGACCTGGGGCAAAGATGAAGAAAAGGCCTTTCAAACACTCAAGGACCTTGTGACATCAGAACTGGTACTCACTCACCCCACCCTTACTGACCAGTTTGAGTTAGAAGTCGACACATCGGGATACGCGGTGGGGGCAGTACTGCTTCAGAAAAAGAAAGACGGAAAGTGACATCTGATAGGCTACTACTCAGCCACACTGAATGAAGCTGAACTCAACTACAACATCTACGACCTTGAACTCCTAGCCATTGTAAAAGCGCTGAGGCACTGGTGACCATACCTAGCTGGATCACCCCACAAAGTCAAAATCTTCTCCAATCACCTCAACCTGACACATTGGAAATCACCCCAAAAGATAAGTTGTATTGTGGCAAGGGAAGTGCTCGAACTAACGGAATATGACATTGAGATCCACCATATCAAAGGGACCAGCAACAGCCGAGCCGACACCCTATCTCGACAACCTGACTATGATCTAGGAGAACAGGACAACGAAGGGGTCATGGTCCTCCCAGACAAGGTCTTTGCGTGGAATACAGTCACTCAACTTCCAGAGGAACACAGACAAGACGAAGACCGGATACACCCATGGGTAGACCTGCACCACCTCACGAAACTTGACGGAGTATGGTACCAACAAGGCGCTAGGGTGATCACGGGAGAACTTGATGACATCCGCGTCATCGTCAAGAACCACCATGATCCACCCGTATATGGACACCCAGGTATCAAGTGAACAGCCTGCATCATAGAACGACACTACTGGTGGGCCCACATGCTGAAACACATAACCAACTATGTCCAGGGATGTGTGGAATGCCAACACCATAAGGTCAACAATCAACCCACAAAAGCCCTGCTAGTACCCATTACACTGATCCCTGACACTAAGCCGTTCAAAACTATAGCCCTCGATTTCATCACTAAACTGCCAATCTCCCAGGGGAACAACTCAATCCTGACAATCATGGATCATGATTGTACCAAGGCCTCCATCTTTATCCCATGTGTTGAAGAAATCACAGCTGAGGGGACAGCTGCCTTGTATGTCACTCACATATTCTGAATATTCAGATTACCAGCCAAAATCATCAGTGACTGAGATCTGTGTTTTGCCTCCAAATTCACTCAGGAACTATGCCACATCCTGGGAATCCATCAGAACATATCTATGGTGTATCACCCATGCACTGATGGGCAATCTGAGCGAACCAATCAATGGTTTGAGCAGTATCCAAGGTTTTGGACTAATGAGCGACAAGACAACTGGGCGCATTTCCTTCCTATGGCAGAATTCATGCACAACAACTGGCTGCATGAGGCTACCAAGAAATCCCCATTCGCACTCATGATGGGATATGATCTGCGTGCTGATTGGATCGATAAGCTGTCCCCTGTTCCCCAAGTACTCACACAATCACAACAGTTCTGAGAAGCATGGAACAACACCCAGGAATTGATCAAGCAGGCCCAGGCCTTACAGATCAAACACTGGAACATGCCGAAGTATCAGGAAGGGGATCAAGTATGGCTAGAATGATGACATCTTCGCACCAATCAACCAACTGCCAAGCTCGCCGCGCGCAGGCCCAGACCCTTCTGAGTCATCCAGGTACTGTCACCTGTCAACTACAAGTTGGAGCTTGCCACGCAGTGGAGTATTCACCCTGTGTTCCACATCAATTTACTCACGCCTTATCGCAAGACGCCCATGCATGGGAAAAACTTGCAGTGCCCACCACCAGATCTCATCGAAGGCGAAGAAGAATATGAAGTTGAGCGAATTCTAGATTTGTGGTGGTTTGGCAGAAGCAAGAAGCTTCAATATCTTGTAAAGTGGAAGGGATACTCTGACTTGGACAATCAGTGGGTCAACAAAGAAGACATATTTGCCGATGAGGCGATAGCGGAGTTCGAACGAGGTTCACAGGCTAGACAAATGGTTATAAAAGCAAGTGACAACACTCAGTCAACACCATTCCTCCATCCTGGATTCCTCTCATCCACAATGTCTATCCCCCCTTCCCCTGCTTCCACCTCTGTGACTCCCTACACAGTTGACAACATCACCCATCAAGAGCTGGTCGATGCCCTTGGCCGCATCGAAGCTGTCCACAACGTCGACAACCCAAAAGAACCTGTCAGCTCCTGGCTCCTCTCCAACGACAGCCAATGCCTCAACGGCACCCCCTACACCGAGGCCGAAGTGCATCAGCTTCGTGATCTTATCTGACAGCGTGAGGATGCCACACCTGGACCTCTCCCAGTACACGTCAAGTACCGGATCAAGGTCAGTCTGATCCCCAGTTACACTTCGCTGGCAAGAGTGGATGAAGGACCGTGACTGGCAGCCGTTGGCACAGGAGTGGAGGGCGGAGCAGTTGGAACAGGCAGTGACAAGAAGAACGAGAGTCCTCCTCCGATGCCAGTTGTTTACCACGACTCTGAGTAGTGCTTTGAGGTCCAGTCCTATAGACTGAAAAAAGTCTGAAAACCAGACTGGACTTTGACTGATGAGGACTGGACTTCAGTCACAGTTTTTCAAATTTTAGAAGTCATCAGTCTGCAGTCTGTCTCCTTCTCAATCCATCTTAGGACTGAAAAAGACTGGTCTAAACCAGTTAAAGACTGGACTTTAGTTCATTTTGGCCTGCAACCACCAAATGGATATTTGATGCCCATTTTTGGCCATGTTGACGCTTGGTAATATGCCATGGGGGGTTTCACCAGGCACAGGTCACTGGACTGGATGAGTTGTCTATGTGACATGACACTCAACACTTGTCAACCATGTTGCTTTTGCCCAGGGACCCTCAAAGAAGCTAAGTGATTTATATTTTTCCTCATCCTTCTAACTAACAACTGACTTCACTGTCATTTCTAGTTTCAAATAACTACCTTAGGGCATGGCACCATGGCACTTCGAACACTCACACGGCACCATGGCCCATCAACACCAATGACACCAATGTGGTGTAACAACATGGTGCCGGGGCCTTCGACACCCACATGGTGCCATGGCCCATTGACACCCTGCCCACAACACTACGGACTTAGCTTACACAGTAGTACATTCTGTAACATTACTGTAACTATACCAAACATAAGTAATAAAGAATGATTTGATTTTTGAGTGCATGGGTAGGGTTACCTGGGCCACATGTGCACAAATGACCAGTCAAAAACCGGAGTAAAACCAGTCTTAACCAGTTAGTGACTGGTCTATAAGGTGACTGGTCTTGGACTGATGCTAACCAGTCTTGGACTGGCACTAACCAGTCTGAAGTGGTCCAGTCTAAGAAATTGAGTTTACCATCAACATTTAGACCAGTTAAGATCTCAGTCTTTTGAAAATGTGTTAAAAAGACTGGACCAGACTGGACCTCAAAGCACTAACTCTGAGTGCGCGGTTTATGAGGCAGCCAAAGGAGAACTGGAGGACTGGTACCCAGCTGAGCACCCGTCCATCCTCACAGCTACCAACACTGACGACCCCCGCGAACCCCATATTCATGCAACTCAACCGGCTGACTGCTGTACTGCAGTGACATCCACGCCGTCGACGACACCCCCCTCTACCCATTCACGTGCCTGCGCACCATCGCCGGGCACTCACACTTCCCCCCTCACAGTTACAAGACCAACAAGGAGGACAACTTTGTCCATTACCCCATCAACAACGGCCGGGGCACTGTCAAGCAGGCAGTGATCATCCAGGTCATCATGAACCTGGACCCGCTCATCCTTGTATCACATGTTACGATACTACAAGCTTCAGCACTGTGCCTATGGCACGGGTTGCTTCAGCTTGTTGGGGGCTGTGCCCCCAAACCCCTGCTTTTCACATGCAGAAGTCTGAGCATAGCCCAGAAGTCCAAAAGATCATGAAATTCATTCTTTTTGTATTTTCATGTGTTTCTACATTTGCTTTTGTCTTTTTGTGTGTTATCTGCCTGTTTTATAGCTGTTTTCACCTTTTCATCTTTAGCTGACTCATTTCCTTTGTTGGAAGACAGCCACCGCATTTTGCTTAGTCAACAGCTCCTTCCTTTTTTGTTGGAAGCCACCCCTACTGAAAACATGGCAGGTTTTTGCTTAGTCACAGTTCCTTCCTTCTGAAAAGACGACTAGTTTTGCTTAGTCACTATCATGTAAGCAGCTCCTTCCTTTTCTGACTGTCCTCTTTTAATATATAGATGACTCATTCCTAGCAGTAGCTGTAGTAGGGTTTGAGGTACTTACGCTACTAGTCGTCTCAGGTTCAAGAGGAGCTTTAAAGCGACCTCTCACATGTATAAAGGATAGAAGTTTGAGACCAGGATTCAGCATCCTGGTCTTCTTCAATTGCCACTCTATTTGTCTCCATCCTTTGCTTCTTGATCATCATTGGTCTTCTTGTTTGCTTGACTCTGGTAGAGCAAGTTGTGGAACAACTATGCCTAGTGGACCTTGCCCTAGTGCTCTTGACGATCACGTGCATTAAAAAGCCGTGTATCTGTGTCATGTATTCAGACTGATTATTTGTTAGAGTTGTCTACGCCCTTTCAAAGTCCAAGTCGGACTCACACCAGTGGTGGCGTTACAGCAGAGTTTGTCCACTGGGTTGCTGAGAACAAGCGCCCTTTTGAGATAGTCAATGACCGTGCATTTCACTGCCTAATGAAGACAGGAAGACCAGTTTGTTACATCCCTTTGGTGGCAATGCTCATGCATGATGTCAGGAATGTTTTTGTATGTGTTTGCAAATGCATTGCAAAGGTGTTACAGGTATGCAGATGTTAACTAGTGCTCAGGAATGGTATGGTACTAACATGAAGCCAGGGAATCAATGGCAAACTTAGTTTTGCCACTGATGCCTGGACATCGCCCAATCACAAGGCATATGTAGCCATTACTGTGCACTTTGAAAGAAATGGCACTCCTATGACACTCCTCCTTGATATTGTCAAAGTTCCATGGTCCCATACTGGTGTGAATCTGGCAAACACTTTTGCTGATGTCCTAGGAGCATTTGGGGTCAAAGACAAGGTGAGTTTCTCAGAGTATGGTCTAATGTGTGTACCTGGACTTACTTTTCTGTAGGTTCTTAGTGTCATGACTGATAACACATCTAATAATGACACCATGATTAAGCATCTCAGCACCATAGTCAATGCGTTTCCCAGTGCTGCCAACCAGACCCGCTGTTTTGCGCACACAATCAACATCTCTGCAAAGTTGATTCTCAAGCAATTCAATGTACCAAAGGCAAAACCGGGTGTCACCCTCGATGCAGCTGCTCAAGCACTCGCTGAGTTAGCTAACAAACTTGACTCTGAGGAGCGTGCTGAGTTAGAGGCGTGGGAGGCCAATGACGATGCTGAGGAGGACGATGACGATTGGCCCCTGGCACATGACGATCGGCCCCTTGACACCTGGGTGGACCTGCACGAGGGGCTAACAGAGGAAGAGGTCAGTGAGCTTGACAAGAGCATACAGCCTGTGTGATCAATGTTGGTGAAGGTATGTATATTATCCTTGGACGCCTAGCTGATACTAACATGGTACATACCTGCATCGCCTTGCTTTCACTCTCAAGAACTTGACAACCATTCTCCTCCCCCAGTGGTATGCAATTGTTACGCTCCACCAGGCGCACTTCCTATATTCGGCGATAGGGCTACACGTAGACCAAACGATCACAGCGGATGTCGAACTCGGATACTCGGCGTTGCACGACTCGGGTTGAAAGTCGTATAAGGGCGGCCCACAAGGTAAGAGGGGCAGCGAATGCAATAAAGCGGAGTATGGGCAGCGCGTCGGTATAAGACGGCAGTGAGAGAGAAGGAAAGAAAGGAAGGGATATGGCGCTTTACAGACAGCCAACAGCTAAGAACAGGATGGGTAGAACAACCAAAGTCTATTCAGCGTACAACCAGCAGACAGCTAGAAGTAGCAAGGCGTTTGGGTGGTATAGTCCAAGAAGTTAAGCTTAGGTCTTCAGCGACCATAAGCCCAGCACTATATACTACAGCAAGGAGGTTTGAACCCCAGCTTGCAACTCCGAAACCCTAATACACGGGTCCTAGGAATGAGTCACAACGAGTCAGAGATAAGAGTCAGCCAATGGCATAAGGCACTCATGGCACGAGTCAGAGATAAGGGAGCACGAGGCATACAGCCATCAGAATCAAGGCACAATCGATATAGGCACGTACGAGTCATCAAACACGAGGCGGTCTAGGTCGGTCCAGGCACAAGCTCATCTGGAACCATCTGGTGCGGGTCTAGCCAGGTCACGTGCCAGGGTCACATGACGGGCGTTTATGAGAGATCACGTGATCTACTCCCAAGGCTTCTGAGCGCTTCCAGGGTGGTAGTAATAGTCACGTGACTCAGCTTTGGTTACTTGGGCACTCTCGGCCACAAGTCTCATAACTTGACTTTCCTCCTCGGCAATATCCGAGGGACTTCTTCGTATTGCGGTATTCTTCGGGGTTTTGACGGGTGATCGGGGGACGGTCGAGGGCGAAACCGTAACAGCAATGCTATTGACCCTCTGCCTCCCAAAACGCATGATGCCATGTGATGTTTCGACTTGCTGGAACTCAACATATGACATGCTTGACTTCAGTCTCAAGTAACACCCAGCAATTGACACCATTTCTGCCAGCCGTGATCTTCGCAAATATGAACTGCTACCAGCAGAATGGAAGATTGCAGGAGAACCTCGCAACGTGCTAAAGGTAAATAGTCATTCCTTTATCTCCTATCTCTCTCTGACTTCATTTTCGGACAGATATTTAAGGACACAACAATGTATTTTTCATGTGGCATGCCAAACCTCACAGCAGTGATCCCTGCGATGGACCACATTGACAAGGTCCTCGCCACTGCTGCTGATAGCCCTTATCAATTTGGGCCATCCATATCCGCTGCACTTGCTCTTGGCAAGAATGCATTGAACTGATACTACAACAAAACTGACCATTCTGAAGTGTATCGGATTGCTATGGGTAAGTCCTCATGTAATTATATCGGAAGTATGCTTAATTTATTGTATGAACTAAGATGGCAATGTGTTGCATGTCGTTGGCAGGATCAAGCATAGTAAGACAAGAGTTCACATTTGTGATCAAGACTACTGCTCACAACCTTGCTCTTCTAGTGCGCCAAAGGGGCAGGCTTTGCATGCCGTCACATTACCCCATCAATATGGACAATACCTGCCCCTACCAGCTCCGCACATGTGTCGGGTCAGAAACCCTGTTCACTTGGGTGAACTCTCCCCACCACATCTCCTAGCTCACGGGGGTATAAGTACCCCCATTCCTGATGCAGGCACTGACTTTGCTACATGGCTCTTGCCCCAACAAAGTGTCAGCTGAGTTGGATCTCTGGATGTGACTACTGCTCCTTCAACAAATGCAGCTGAGGACATGCTACTGTCAGCAGGGCATTTATTTATTCTCTTGATGGATTGCTATTAGCTGCCATGTTCCAGTGGCCTGAACAGCAGAACAGTTTACAAATGTAAAACCACAACCCAGGCCTGGTATTAAGTGCAAGTTGAGCCATGAGAGCTTGGGCAACTGGACAAGTCAAGACAGACTTACTTTGGATATGGAAAACAGGTCCAATCTGTTGCAACTGGGGCAGCAACTTATGTTCCGGGTGAACAGATGATGCATGCTACAAATGAATGATGGGGTCTTCCTTGTAGGTGTAGGTAGTGCATAGCATGGGTTTATAAACCCATGTGGGTAAGTGCTACCTGTCATACCGGGTATGGGTACGGGTCAGTCACACGATACCCACACCAGACCTGTACCCACTGTGTGGGTTTCGCAGGTTTTTCGAGTACACTACAACATTTTTTTACTACTATTAGACCTAGACATACACATGTGCATATACTATTTACTATTACTAGCTAGTTACTACTACAGGTCTATGCCAGTGCCCGTCACAGAGCCAGCCGTCACGTCCAAGTCGTCGCATGTCATGACATTGTTGTATCGTGTTGTCCGAGTCGCCGTTGACCTCGTCTTGTCGTTGTTGTCGGTGTTGCCATTGTCGTCGTCTTTGTCATTGTCATCTGCTGTTGTCGACGGCAGGACGTCGGCGGTGGCAGAGGCGGAGGCGGGTGGCGATTGGCGGCCGTCCAAGTTGTTGTGTCTCGCATGTTGTGTTGCGTTGTTGTTGTTGTTGTTGTTGTTGTGTTGTTGTTGTTGTTGTTGTTGTTGTTGTTGTTGTTGTTGTTGTTGTTGTTGTTGTTGTTGTGGTTGTTGTTGTTGTTGTTGTTGTTGTTGTTGTTGTTGTTGTTGTTGTTGTTGTTGTTGTTGTTGTTGTTGTTGTTGTTGTTGTTGTTGTTGTCGCCATCGCTGTTGTCTTCGTCGTGGTCGCCGTTGTTGTTATCTTGCTGTTGTCGACGGCAGGGCCCTAGAGATGGTGGTGGTGGTAGGTAGCGGCTGCGCGTCGGGGAAGTGCACTGTGATAGGGTGACTAAGCAAGGCGAACAGAACGAAACTGGCATCACCTGGCCTGGGAACGAATCGGGAACGCACACTTTATGCACATACACTGCCAACCATGACCAAGACAATTTTGACAACACCACAGCGACAACAACGACAACAGGGACAATGGCGACAACAACAGGGACAATGGCGACAACAACAGCAACAACAACAGGGACAACGGCGACGACAAACAGCGAAAATGGCTACGACAATGGCGAGTTGGCGACAACGACAACAGTGACAACGGCAGCGACAATGGTGACGACAAACGGCAAAAAACAGCTACGACAACGGCGAGTCGGCGACAACGGCTGCAACAACGGTGACGGTGGTGACACGATGACTCGGACAGCGGGCAGTGACAATGTATTTAAGTAGTATTAAAGTAGTACTGTACATTATGACAAATACTACGCTGGCTTCATGCAAAAACATTGAGAGCCGCTCGAATGACACCGGGTCACATGCTGACCCACAGGGCCAACCCGCATGGGTTTTCCGTACCCGCGCGACCCACCGGTACCCATATCCACGGCTGCAGGAACCCGTACCCATGAGCCCGGTACGGGTTTTTGGTGGGTGTGGGTGCGGGTAGAGGTCTAGTCACCCATGGGGTTACCCACGCTATGCACTAGGTGTAAGAGACTTGTCCTTGCGATTAGGATCTGACATTGAGGGAGGGAAGAAGGCTTGTAAGATGATATCAAAGGCCTCCTGAAGCACCACTGTGGGCAAATGTTTGTCTGCATTGTTAAAGTACTATAGTTCCTGTACCAATGCCAAATTCCCTCTTGAGTGCAAATTTTTAAGATGATGCTTGATCATCACTTTCCTGACATCCTTTCCACTCAAATAAATAACTGTATATATATTAGGGTATGTAATGATGGGATCATACAAAAAATTGACAATAAATGGAATATGTGTTGACAGTGAGGCCAACAAAATGGGGCAGCCACAATTGCAAGTGCCTGCACCTCAAGATCCCACCAATCCTGCTAACCTCTTGGGATCTGCATGACTAGGGTGTTGGTGCACATGTCCCAAGACAATCTATGGCAGTTCCAGAGCTGTCAATTCCGCACAATAAAATTGTAGATTGAAATCTTAC
>JAKELI010000495.1:0-34170 GCA_021525025.1 Lactarius hengduanensis
GAAACATTATATACAGGCGAATTATAACTAGGTTCATGGTTAAGTATGGGTTCTGGGTGCTATTTTGACTTAGGGTTACCGCGCATACCCAAATACGGTCCCGCGTTTGTCCATCGTGGACAAACGCGGGTCACAAAAATGGTCCCGCGTTTGTCCATGATGGACAAACGCGGGCACCAATATCGCTCCCGCGTTTGTCCATCGTGGACAAACGCGGGCACGTATTGACACGGCGAATATGCCATTCGACTCGCAATACAATAAAACATATATTTCGAGTACAAACACGTCCCGCGTTTATCCATCGTGGATAAACGCAGGTCAAGTTTTGCCTGGACAAATGTGGGTCAAGAAATATGCTCCCGCGTTTGTCCATCGTGGACAAACGCGGAAGCGTATTGACACGGCGAATATGCCATTCGACTCGCAATACAATAAAACCTATATTTCGAGTACAAACACGTCCCGCGTTTGTCCATCGTGGATAAACACGGGGTTTAGGGTTTAGGGTTTAGGGTAGAGTTATTAAACAACAGTGAGGCGCCGAAGGTGCCGAACGGTATGAGACAAGGGGGATGGAGATCCCAATCCCAAAACCTTTCGCTTATATGCTCATCAGGTCTCATTCAAAGTCCGCTTTAAGTGCCTTTTTACCACGCCCTGATAGGGCCGGGTTAATTATACTTGCCGGTGCCTGCGCACAGACCATGCCAAGAGATTGCGAGATATGGCGTGATCAGTCACGTGCTACAAGGAATACGCAAAGCCAGGCAACTCCAGTTAGCGTCTATATCCACAAGAATGCCGTCGCTCAGAGCCCTATGGGGTGGCTTGGGACACTCATTTGTAACATTAAAAGTGACTCACACAGAATCTTCTGGAACCTTCCATCACGTGATCTGCTTATGTAAGCATGACGTCCAAATCAAAAGAAAGAAGTCACGTGACGTTACGTAATCAGAATGTTCTAGGTGCTTCTAGAAGGATTACGTAATACCTAACCGTCCCCCCCTCGTATTAATTTCGGGGTTTAGGGTTTTTAAGGTTTATGGTTTAAGGTTGAGGGTTTAAGGTCCTCTGTGTGTGTGTGTAAGCGCAGGTCCGTTCACGATTAAGTTACTAGGATACATACGGTTTTAACGGGTTGAGGGTTCATCTCCCGAGACTCCGTGGTTAGTAAGTCTAAGGGACCACTAGGAGCGTATGTACGTACCGACAAGAGCGGCTGCGTTAAGTTTTATTATTTCATTGTGTAGAAACGACCAGCATGGTCCGGGCACAGAGGCCCGAGGCAAGGAGCCCCTGTGCAAGCTAAGGGTCCTAATCAGGAAGTCACCTCCGGGTTACTAAACCGTTCCCACAAAACTTCCCAGTTAAGGAGAGAACGCCAGTAGACGTATTACATGTGAGTGGCCTTTCGCCATGGAGTGCCCTTTCGGCCGGCGCAAGTCGGGACCCGCGCTTACTAACAGAGCCCCAGTTAAGGGGGTTGTTTTCGGCGATGGGAGTGACAAGCGTCACAATAAGTAGAGGTTAGAAGGGGTTGCCTGTCCGGGAGTCACGCCTAATCACCCATTAACTTGCAAGCAGAGGTGGAGTTTTCGTACGCTTCCCTTGAGGGCCCGCGACTAACATACATATCGTTCATAGACAATACACTATTTGAAGGGGTAAGTCCAAGCCCCTTTATGGGCGTGAACCTTTTCCCCAAGTCCCAGAGGAGCCAGAGGCCCATGGGGTTGGTGCTGGTGGAGAATCACGGATACCAACTATAATATTATCCGAGTCAGTGGGGTCTTCCCTCAGCCTTTTATTCGGCTGTGGACCTGTAACTGCGGTGTTGATATCGTAATCATGTGCTCTTTTAGGGTGGGCGGTCGCGCGGGCCGCTGTATCCACTAGCTCATCAAGAACCTGATCCTCCAGAGTTTCTAGGACGGTATTTTTCCAAAGATTGGTTAGGTCTAAAAAGTTGCGAGTGCGTTGGCGACTCACTAAGACCCGAGAATTGAACATATTGGTTTTGCGCAAGTCCCAATCAGAACCGGAGTCCTTATGGGGCGGGGCCGGGTACTCTGCTGAGAAGTTCCCCGTGTCAGCTCTAACAAGCCATTCACGCCAATAGTCAAATATTACCTGTCCAAATGCATGCGCATTGAAGTAGTTCCATGCAACGTTATATTCGCTTTTCAGTACAAGGGTATCCGCGGCTGTCGCCAGGGGCTTAATTAAAAGCTTGTTTTCCCATCTAACCTTGATGTTACTGTGTAGCCACTTACTTACGTCGTCGGCTGGGTATCCCCTATGGAGATAAAGGCTAACTAGGCCTTTCAGTGCTTCTAAATAGTTATCGAAAAGACTACTTAGGACTGCCAGTCTAGACATCTCACCCAAAAAGGTCCCACGCTTTACGTCGTAGGGATGGGCAGATATCCATGGAATTCGCTCCTGATGGTTCCCGGCTTTGCGATAGGGCATGTATTGGAGTTTATTCCATCTGTCTCGATACAGTAACATGTCCAGGAAGGGCTGTGAATCCCCCGGGGTGTTCCATTCAATCACACAATTATCGAATTTAATTAAATTAGCTAGCAAGTCGTGGGCCGTATGACTATCTTCGGCGTACACGATTGCTAAGCAATCATCGATGTATCTCCCGTAGTAAAATATATCGGGATGTTCAAGAACGCGAGCTTTATCTTCAAAATAATACCCGAAGAGGTTCGCGAGGTCAGGGGAGTCACTAACTCCCATAGCTAACCCATTGAGCTGTTCATAAGCTACTCCTTGAAATTGTGTGACAAGTTGCGTATTGCCGACCTTTAAACAACGTCTAAAAAATTCCTGTTGTTTCCTGTTAGGGAGGATCGTCGTGGTTTGGTATATTCCAGTAGTGATCGAAGTATTGCTGATAGACGATTTCTAAGCACTTCTCTAAAGGAATGTTTGGGTAGAATGCAACCACGTCCCCAGTGATGATATACCACTTTCTATTGGGGTTAATTTGCAACTTACTTAATTTTATCGCCAGATCTTTGGTTCCATGAATAATGGTTGGCGCCGATTGAATAATCGGTTTAAGTTTTTTAGACACGTATTTCGCAGCTGGATTCATTATTGCCGAATGGCATGGTATAATAGGACGCATTTTAGTGGGAATTTTGTGTATTTTAGGTATCCCATAGAACCTAGGTATATGATGCGCCGATCCTCCAATGGTGATTTTGGACCGCATAAAGTCTGCTACTGTGCCTTCATGGCTATCGATGTAATCGTGAGCGAGATTAGCTAAGTCTCGCATCTCATCGCATTTGCCATTCAGGATTTGAATTAACTCGAAGTGATCGAGTTGACGATAATCATTTAAGTTATTTAAACAATCCTGACATTTTTGTATGATCCAATCCCTTCGTGACACCGCTATGCCAAGATTCTTATCTGTACCTGTGACCACGTATTGGTTTGAGGTTAAGAAATCGGAGATAAGACGAACTTTCGGCGTGAAGGTATGTTTGCCTAGGTTTGCTTCGTCAGGGACGTTGGACATTGCCGAATTGACAAAGATCCTTCCCTTGACGAGTCCTAACTCCATATATTGCGGTAATGACGGTGCCTGCTTGGTAGAAACCGGGCGGACATCGTAATCTGGATCGTAGACTGATGTGTCTCCTCCTTCAAACATGAAATTAATGCGCCATCGTAAGCGTCTTTGAAAGTCATGCCACGCTTTATTTATTAAGTTTAGCTTGCGTGGGCTGGTGGAACATATATTTGCCACCAACTGATAATTGATAGGAGATCTCCTTAGGGAGATGTGTACCCGGGACTTTGGTGTACGTACTGCTGGAATCTGACACTGTCGAGCCATTGAAGGCTGCAATTCCGGAGTATAATGTTAACCGCGTCGGGTAATGGTAGTTCAATGAGAGCGTCAGGCATTGTCTTAGGCTGACTAATCCACAATTCGCCAGGTGCAATAAGGGGACTCAACTCCCCGGTAAGATTCAAGGTCCGTTCCGAACTAGCTACCGTTAGGTAATTTACGACTAGTTCGCCCTCTCCTTTCCTTTCGCCTTTGCGCTCTTTCCACGCTGCTGCTGCCCCTTCTTTTTCTGCTGCTGCTGCTGCTGCTGCTGGGGTGCGTGTGAACCACCGGCCTTTCCTTTCCCGCCCTGAGGCTTCGGGTTCTTCCGCTTGCCCATGCCCTCGCTGCCCTGATGACGCCTGACTGCGTGTGAGAGTTTGCGTAAAGAGGGTGGGTGGGGGACGTACTTCTTGGGTCCGTCTGCGTACTTGGCCATGACTCGTGAGGCTTCCTTCTGTGAAGAAGTCAGATATGGCATGGTACCGATCGTGTGAAGACGATCTCACCTTCGTGATCTTAAAGAGGTCCTTGCCTTTGCCCTTGCCGCCTTTCTCCGTGGCAGCGAGTCCCAGTAAAACGCGTTTCACCTCCTTGCGGACGATCTCTACGACGGTGTTGGGTGTGACCCCGTCCACAGCCATCGCAGTGTCGGCGGCCGCTGCAGTGGCAGCGTCCGCGACTACGGTCTTCTTCTGGATTGTCAGGCTTTTGTGTGCCTCCTTGCCTTCAACGATGCTGACGATTCGTAGGGCATACACCGCGCAATCCTGCAACAAGTTGTCGCGGATGGTGATGGCGGTGGGAGACGGTTCCCAGGAGGTGACAGATTGAGTGCCATCCTCCGCCGTCGTCAAGACGGGCAGCTTCGACCCTGCGATCACGGTGACCGACCGGGGGACGATGTGCGACGCGAGGTCAGACCACAGCCGCTGGGGAACAAGGGCCCGCTCCATGAATGAGACTTCATCGTCCTTCCCTTTGATGGACTCAGTCAGCGACTCTGTTTGAAACTGTGCATGACGCGCAGTCAGAGAAGCTTGCTTGGCTTTCGCCTCAGCATCATCCGCGTATCCAGAGTTAAACTGGATCTTGGGAGCAGCGCTTAGGGTAGAGTTATCAAACAACAGTGAGGCGCCGAAGGTGCCGAACGGTATGAGACAAGGGGGATGGAGATCCCAATCCCAAAACCTTTCGCTTATATGCTCATCAGGTCTCATTCAAAGTCCGCTTATGGTGCCTTTTTGCCACGCCCTGATAGGGTCGGGTTAGTTATACTTGCCGGTGCCTGCGCACGGACCATGCCAAGAGAATGGCGTGATCAGTCACGTGCTACAAGGAATACGCAAAGCCAGGCAACTCCAGTTAGCGTCTATATCCACAGGAGTGCCGTCGCTAGAGCCTTTAAGGATAGCTAGGGACACTCATTTGTAACATTAAAAGTGACTCACACAGAATCTTCTGGAACCTTCCATCACGTGATCTGCTTATGTAAGCATGACGTCCAAATCAAAAGAAAGAAGTCACGTGACGTTACGTAATCAGAATGTTCTAGGTGCTTCTAGAAGGATTACGTAATACCTAACCGTCCCCCCCTCGTATTAATTTCGGGGTTTAGGGTTTTTAAGGTTTATGGTTTAAGGTTGAGGGTTTAAGGTCCTCTGTGTGCGTGTGTAAGCGCAGGTCCGTTCACGATTAAGTTACTAGGATACATACGGTTTTAACGGGTTGAGGGTTCATCTCCCGAGACTCCGTGGTTAGTAAGTCTAAGGGACCACTAGGAGCGTATGTACGTACCGACAAGAGCGGCTGCGTTAAGTTTATTTATTTCATTGTGTAGAAACGACCAGCATGGTCTGGGCTCAGAGGCCCGAGGCGAGGAGCCCCTGTGCAAGCTAAGGGTCCTAATCAGGAAGTCACCTCCGGGTTACTAAACCGTTCCCACAAAACCTTTCGGAACGCCAGTAGACGTATTACATGTGAGTGGCCTTTCGCCATGGAGTGCCCTTTCGGCCGGCGCAAGTCGGGACCCGCGCTTACTAACAGAGCCCCAGTTAAGGGGGTTGTTTTCGGCGATGGGAGTGACAAGCGTCACAATGAGTAGAGGTTAGAAGGGGTTGCCTGTCCGGGAGTCACGCCTAATCACCCATTAACTTGCAAGCAGAGGTGGAGTTTTCGTACGCTTCCCTTGAGGGCCCGCGACTAACATACATATCGTTCATAGACAGTACACTATTTGAAGGGGTAAGTCCAAGCCCCTTTATGGGCGTGAACCTTTTCCCCAAGTCCCAGAGGAGCCAGAGGCCCATGGGGTTGGTGCTGGTGGAGAATCGCGAATACCAACTATAATATTTCCGTCGTCAGTTGATTGGTCTTCCCTCAGCCTTTTATTCGGCTGTGGACCTGTGACTGCGGTGTTGATATCGTAATCATGTGCTCTTTTAGGGTGGGCGGTCGCGCGGGCCGCTGTATCCACTAGCTCATCAAGAACCTGATCCTCCAGAGTTTCTAGGACGGTATTTTTCCAAAGATTGGTTAGGTCTAAAAAGTTGCGAGTGCGTTGGCGACTCACTAAGACCCGAGAATTAAACATATTGGTTTTGCGCAAGTCCCAGTCCGAACCGGAGTCCTTATGGGGCGGGGCTGGGTACTCTGCTGAGAAGTTCCCCGTGTCAGCTCGTTCGAGCCATTCACGCCAATAGTCAAATATTACCTGTCCAAATGCATGCGCATTGAAGTAGTTCCATGCAACGTTATATTCGCTTTTCAGTACAAGGGTATCCGCGGCTGTCGCCAGGGGCTTAATTAAAAGCTTGTTTTCCCATCTAACCTTGATATTACTGTGTAGCCACTTACTTACGTCGTCGGCTGGGTATCCCCTGTGGAGATAAAGGCTAACTAGGCCTTTCAGTGCTTCTAAGTAGTTATCGAAAAGACTACTCAGGACTGCCAGTCTAGACATCTCACCCAAAAAGGTCCCACGCTTTACGTCGTAGGGATGGGCAGATATCCATGGAATTCGCTCCTGATGGTTCCCGGCTTTGCGATAGGGCATGTATTGGAGTTTATTCCATCTGTCTCGATACAGTAACATGTCCAGGAAGGGCTGTGAATCCCCCGGGGTGTTCCATTCAATCACACAATTATCGAATTTAATTAAATTAGCTAGCAAGTCGTGGGCCGTATGACTATCTTCGGCGTACACGATTGCTAAGCAATCATCGATGTATCTCCCGTAATAAAATATATCGGGATGTTCAAGAATGCGAGCTTTATCTTCAAAATAATACCCGAAGAGGTTCGCGAGGTCAGGGGAGTCACTAACTCCCATAGCTAACCCATTGAGCTGTTCATAAGCTACTCCTTGAAATTGTGTGACAAGTTGCGTATTGCCGACCTTTAAACAGCGTCTAAAAAATTCCTGCTGTTTCCTGTTAGGGAGATCGTCGTGGTTTGGTATATTCCAGTAGTGATCGAAGTATTGCTGATAGACGATTTCTAAGCACTTCTCTAAAGGAATGTTTGGGTAAAATGCAACCACGTCCCCAGTGATGATATACCACTTTCTATTGGGGTTAATTTGCAACTTACTTAATTTTATCGCCAGATCTTTGGTTCCATGTATAATGGTTTGGCGCCGATTGAATAATCTTTAGGGTTTAGGGTTATGAGGCACTTTGCAGTACCCCTAGGGGTGAACCTAGGGGTGGACCTAGGGTGACCTACTAGTGGTAGGGTGCATTCCTACACACATTGAGAATGGGCATCCTGGATGCCCCAGCACCCAGCACACTATGGCATAATTATGCGACCGCACACCTTGTGCATATAATGGCGTCTAGGACTCCCCTGTGTGAGCATGGCATTCGGATCTCACATTGATCAGATCAGATTCCATGCACGCGTGCATCAAATACCATTCCAACAAGCCAAGAAGTGTTTTGTGTATGCGTGCTTGAATACTCATCCAAATGCAACCAAACTTGAGGATCACACTGAAAGGAGGCGTCCAGGACGCCCCCACACACGCCGACCTTACCACGGCCCGGTGTGCCAGTGTGCTGCATCACGTAATATATATTCAGCACACAGCACACTGTGGCACAATTATGTGACTGCACACCTTGTGCATGTAATGGCGTCTAGGACTCCCCTGTGTGAGCATGGCATTTAGATCTCATATTGATCAGATTAGATCCCATGCACGCGTGCATCAAATACCATTCCAACAAACCAAGAAGTGTTTTGTGTATGCGTGCTTGCATACTCATCCAAATGCAACCAAACTTTAGGGTCACACTGAAAGGAGGCGTCCAGGACGCCTCCACACACCCCGACCTCACCACAGCCTGGTGTGCCTGTGCTGCATCACATAATATACATAACATGTGCACAGCACTGTGGCATAAATCTTTCCCTGTGTCTCACAAGCACTTTCTTATCTACAAACCCTAAAATAGGGTTTATATTTGTTATTTATTAACCATATTTTAGGGTTTATAAGGCTTATTGGAAATGCACACTGGGTGGGGTCATATACAGCAGCTTTTGAATATATGAATGTAGCTTTCATGATGATCTGCAGGTCTTCCTCTGATCTCTGATATCCTGTCTGCAGTTAATAGTCATGTGACTGAAGAGTGTAACACAGTGTATGATTTCTATCATGTAGTACTGTAATTTTAAGTTGAAGGGCTATACTGTACAGCGGGGAGCGAGCAACGCGAGTGAGCCATGCTGTACAGTATAGCCCTTCAACTTAAAATTACAGTACTACATGATAGAAATCATACACTGTGTTACACTCTTCAGTCACATGACTATTAACTGCAGACAGGATATCAGAGATCAGAGGAAGACCTGCAGATCATCATGAAAGCTACATTCATATATTCAAAAGCTGCTGTATATGACCCCACCCAGTGTGCATTTCCAATAAGCCTTATACTCACAAGTATGAGTACTCGTCAGAAATGTCCGAAGAGCGACTTGTACTCGTCGGCACAAGTACTCATCAGTGCGAGTACTTGCCAATTTTTCCAGTTGAAACTCATACTTGTGGCACGAGTACCTGTTTTGAGCACGTGAGTACACAGCCACAAATCCTAATATGAGTGGCCAATGGCTTTAAGAGCTCAAGGGCATGAGTCAGAGTCAGTCATTGAGTATGAGTCACAATCAGTCAGCACCAGTCATCACATGCGAATCCTTTAAACATGAGGCAGAAGTCCAGGCACAAGCTCATCCAGGCTCATCTGGTCGAGTCTAGGCAGGTCACGTGATAGCCAATCTTCAGGTCCTATTCCCAAGGTTCCTGATAGTGATTATCGGGGGGAGGGGATTGTTCGCTCACCGCATGTCGGGCATACATGCCCTCTTCCTCTAAGGCAGTTATTGCTGCCCATATCCGTTCCTGTGTGAACAGTTCCTCTTTGGCTTGCCAATCCCACCAAGGGACTTCGGGTGTGCACGCAGATGCTACCACTGGGATGTCAGCAGTCAGAGGGCAGTCTCAAGGCAAATCAGGGCAAAACTGTGGCATGTCTCTTCTCATCTTCTCATCTTTTCCTTCAAGTTTCCTCATTATTTAACCTCACCATTAATCGCCTGCAGGGGGCAATTGTCCCGCTGTGAGTGCGTGGGTCTCCTGCAAGAAGGTTAAGAAGTGGAGGGCATTTTTCTTGTGGGAGGACAGGAGTTTGTCATAAGGGATGGTGTGGCCGTATTTGACTACTACTACTCCGAAAGTGTGTCGCTCAAAATAGAATCGCTGGCAGTGGTATAGCATGTGGGCGCTGGTGCGAAGTGGTTCCCCGCATGGGCATCACAATGATTCTGGTGGGTCCGCCAGTCTAAAGTGGGTGGCGTATGAGCTCATGAAGGCATGGTCTACTGTGGCCTGGAAGGCCACGGAGGTGGTGCGCCTTGAGAAGAGGGCTTTGTTTGTCTTCTTCCCCTTGTCGTCTCTCTCGCATTCCGTTGCAGCCAGCCAGAGGGGGTGGTTGTCCCCGTCTGGTGGTTTGGTGAGCGTGAATTTGTCCGCAAAGCTAGTGGTCCTGCGCCCTGCTCAGATATCCCCCTGCCTCTTCTCCCACTCTGTAGCCCACTCCTGGTAGGCCTTTTGCCTCGTGCGGTCCTTCTGGAAGGCCGCCAATTGTATGTGTTTGACCCCTCCTGGGGGGGTGCATCAGCATGCCTCGGTTGCTTTGAGGTGTGCCACTGTCTGCACCTCCAGCTCTTCGTCAGCTGGGGACCATACCAGCACAACACTGGTGTGTCTGTGTGTACTCAGTGCTTCTTTCAGAGGTTACCCCTCACCAACATTCCAGGTAGGTGAGACAGCAGTCAGGCTGCATAGTCACAGAATACAAGGAGCATTGTTCTACATACAGGACAAAAGGAGTGTGCAAAATGGAGAACAAGGCACAAAGAATAAGACCCAGAATACAAGGTGGGTCAGAAAGAACAATAAGAGTCCAGGCCAAGATGATATCATAGTGTTGGGATTGAGCCCAGAACATTGCCGGAATGGACAACCCCGGACAACCCGAGGCCAGACCACATAATTAGATAATCGTTAAATTACCGTAGAATAACTGGATAATCACCAGTACCTGCGGAGATAGGAGCATAAGCCCTACTCCATAACTCTCCATCTCATCTCTACCACAATCCTCGCATCCCTACTCGGGATATTCTCTCACTGAATCCTAACACATAGTGACATCACAATAAAGATAGAACAAAGGAATGAGTACAAGACACAGTACAATGGATAGTCCAGAGGAGTCCATATGAGGTCATTGTACATGATGTCATCAAGGATGTCATAGATAAGAAAAAGTCCGAGATTGTAAAGATCATATATCTAATCTACATAGGTCTTATCTACAGCAGTCCATATCTGATATGTCCATTGAGCCGCTAAGTGCACACAGGTCACCGGTCACTTATTCAACAGACAAAGCTTAGAGAAAACAAGCACTTACTTCTTTGAGGACCACAGCCCCACTGTGGATGGAGAGCACATAACTGAGCCAACTACTCCATACACAGGCCAGCAACCTTCCCAGTGTCCCCACCACCCCCGTTCAAAATCATGTAGCCCCCACCAGTGCTCATCTTGGTATACCCAGGGCCCAGGCCTCCTCAGTCAGTGTTGCATATTCTCATGCCCCACATGCAATGAAAGTCTGCCGTGATCCCCCAAAGCTTCCTGACCCCCCCCCCCCTCTGCATCAGCCTGCAGAACCGCACTGCAATTGCTTTCCATCAGCTACAGCACAAGCAACACAGTGAGGAGTGCAGTGACAAGGAACATACAAGCCAGTGCCAAGTGACAACACTCTGGCTACCTTTTACTTGGCCCAAGGGTTCCAACCAAGACATGTGGACAAGACACGTGGTTAATTCCCCACCATTCCCAGTCATGCATCCTCTGAGGACTGGGACAGTCCAATTTTCAGTGGGGAGGAGAACCTTGGCCCACACCACCTATTCCCATGTTTTCACCCCAATGCTTTCACTGTTGCAACAATGAACAGACTGACATTGTAGGGAGTGAGGCTCCCTTGAGTCAATGGTGGAGAGGGATTCCGCAGACGAGAGCGAGAGAGGGAGAAGTTGACACTTGAGTTGACAATTGTTAGACTTGCAGAATTCCAGGTGCTGTCAAGTGGCCTGACCTCAAGAAATCACACAAAGCGAACAGCGTTGAAAGGGGAAACAAGATGATTTAGCAGAGAACTTTAGCAGCCTTTTAAGTACATGGGAACCATACTCCTAAGGCTAGGTAAGGTAGGAAGAGAGAAGTAGGAAGGGAATGGTGGCATAGGGAAGTCGAGACGTGAGGCGATCAAAATGCAGAATCGAGACAAGGCAACAGGGGGGGCGGCTCCCATGAGCTCCCTCTCTGCGCGTGAACGGGCCAGCGCAAGTGCGTCCACTTTTCGACGCAAGTGGGGTAGGCGAGAGGAGGGGAGCGGGAGGAGAGGAGAGGAGGAGAGGAGGGAGGTGTAGCGGAGGGTGGGCGTCCTACGCCCTTTGCACTGTGCAGAGCCTACAGGCAGAAGCAAAACGTGCCTGCCACGTTGGCGTACGTGGCAGGCACGCCTCGCTTCCGCCACAGGGTCCAGAACTGGACAGTAAATGGACCCTTCCCACTTATCCCTGTTGCATGCCAATTCGTACAGAATGGGTGTGCGAGCATAGGACGCCCACCCCTCCGTCTACACCCTCCTCTCCTCCTCTCCTCTCCTCCCGCTCCCCTCCCCTCGCCTACCCCACTCGCGTCGAAAAGTGGACGCAGCACGCCGGCCTGTTCGCGCGCAGAGAGGGAGCTCACGGGAGCCGCCCCCTGTCCGCGCCACCCTATTCGCGTGAAATGGGGGCACACGAGGGTAAGTCGCACCCGCCCCTTCCTTCCCCCGCATTGACTGCCGCCGCCCCACTTCGCACGCAGATGAGGGGTGGGCGGGCCCTTCCCAGTCTGACTGACCCACCACATTCGCGCGGGCCCGCCGCCCCCCCTCCCTTCCCTCCAAACATCCGCCTTGTCTGCGCGGAAGGAGGACACGTCGCCGCTCCCCTGTCCACACGCCCCATTCGCGTGGAAAGGGTGTGCATGAGGGTACGTCGCCCCGGCCCCTCCCCTTCCCCCTTGGCCGCGCCACCCTGTACGTGCGGAAAGGGGGCACGCCCCACCTCTCCACGTCGCCCCGGCCCCTCCCTACCCCGCGCACGGAGGACAGCGTGCCCACCCCAGTCCCCTTCAGCGCAGGCGATGCCTGCCCAGCCCCACGTGCCCCGCCCCGCCCCGCCCGCATAGCGAGAGGAGGGACGGTGCGCCACCCCCTCCGCGCGGGTCACGCCAGCCCAACCCCCGCCCCGCCCTGCCCGCGTACGCAAGAGGACGGATGGCGCGTCCAGCCCCACCCACGCGCGCAAGGGGAGGGACACGCGCACAGCCCAGTCCTCCTTGGCGCGGCCACGCCACAGCCCCGCCGCCCGCGCACGCAAGGGGAGGGTCGGCGCGTCCACCCCCTCCCCCCCTCCTCCGGCTTTTACGCACCCCGCCACGCCCGCGTACCCCCGGGGATAAGAGGGTCGGTGCGCCCAGCCCAGCCCCCTCCGCGCGGTACCCCAGCCCCTCCCGGGTTTCACGCCGCGCCCAGAGAAGAGGTGCCTGCAAGGGGGGGGGCGCACGCACGCGAGGGGTACACGGAACGAGGGACGAGCGCGAGCGGAGAGCGGAGGAGTCGCGCGCGGGCGAGGGGGGCGGAGCGGAGCGCAACCCGGGTGGGGGAGCCGCGCATGAACGGAAGGGTGGGCACATCGGAGCGCGGGTGCGAAAGTGAGAGAGTGATGGCGAGGGTGTCGTGAACGAGGCGAAGCGAAGCCGGGGCGAGGCTGTGCGCGCGAACGACGGGCACCCCCGCGCGAGTAGATCGACTTAGAAAATCCATGTAAAGTAGTTAGCTAATAACAATAAAATAAAATTCTTGTTTTAAACATAAGTTAACTTAACAATAAAACAAAACAAGTTTATGTACACTGACTAAAGGAAAGTTCTCCCATCTGAGTTTCGAACGCTAATGGGAGTGACGTTCTCGTTTGGAATCCAACAACGTGACTTGCTTGGCACCTTCCTTTTATGGGACGTAACACTTTGCGGAATAGTGGCAACTGAGAGTCAGGACGTGATGTGTGTTACAGGCATCCAGGACACCACCAGTCCACACAGTCCAGTTGGGACATAAGATATGACATGCATAACACACTGAATTGTGACTGAAAGGATGGGATTTGAGAGTCATGACGTGACATGTGCATGTGCATGTGCACAGGCATCAAGGATGCCATGCATACACTGGCTCTTTCTAGCCCAAGTCCAGTTGGACAAGATATGGACACCATAAACACAATGAAAGAAAGGAAATTTGAGAGTCAGGATGTGACATGTGCACAGGCACCCGGGACGCCACGCACATACACTGGCTCTGTCCCGGCCTGTGCAGTCCAGTTGGACACAAGACATGACATGCATAACACACTGAAAGGATGGTATTTTAAGTGTCACGATGTGATGTGGCATTCAGGATGCCATGCACACACACTGGCTCTCTTCCGCCCCAGCCCAGTTGGACAAGACAAGACATGCATAAACACACTGAAAGAAAGGAATATTGAGAGTCAGGATGTGATGTGGGCACAGGCGTCCATGACGCCACCAGTCCGCGCAGTTCCAGTTGGACATGAGACATGCATAACTCTCAAAGTTCCTTTCTTTCAGTTATGCATGTCAATGCATGTCATGTCTTGTGTCCAACGGGACTGCACGTCCGGAAAGAGCCAGCGTGTGGCGTGGCATCCTGGACGCCTGCGCGCACATGCATAACATGACACGCATGACATGCATAAACACACACTAAAGGAAAGGAATTTCGAAAGTCAGGATGTGATATGTGCGCAGGCGTCCAGGATGCCACGCACACACTGGCTCTTTCTGGCCCATGCAGTCCAGTTGGACACAAGACATGACATGCATAAACACTGAAAGGATGGGATTTTGACAGTCAGGACATGATGTGTGCAACAGGCGTCCAGGACGCCACGCACACACACTGGCTCTTTCCGGCCCGAGTCACAACACACCGAAAGGATGAGATCTTGAGTGTCAGGACGTGATGTGTGCACAGGCGGCCAGGACGCCATGTACACACGCTGGCTCTTTCTGGCCCAAGTCCAGTTGGACAAGACATGATATGCATAAACACCTGAAAGAAAGGAATTTGAGAGTCAGGATGTGATATGTGCGCAGGCGTCCAGGATGCCACGCACACACTGGCTCTTCTGGCCCATGCAGTCCAGTTGGACACAAGATATGACAGCATAAACACACTGAAAGGATGGGATTTGACAGTCAGGACGTGATGTGTGCACAGGGCGTCCAGGACGCCACGCACACACACTGGCTCTTTCCAGCCGAGTCACAACCAACATGAAAGGATGAATCTTGAGTGTCAGGACGTGATGTGTGCAACAGGCGTCAAGGACGCCATGTACACACGCTGGCTCTTCTGGCCCAAGTCCAGTTGGAACAAGACATGATATGCATAAACACACTGAAAGAAAGGAATTTTGAGAGTCAGGATGTGATATGTGCGGGCAGGCGTCCAGGATGCCACGCACACACTGGCTCTTTCTGGCCCATGCAGTCCAGTTGGACACAAGATATGACATGCATAACACACGGAAAGGATGGGATTTTGACAGTCGACGTGATGTGTGCACAGCGTCCAGGACGCCACGCACACCAACTGGCTCTTTCCAGCCCGAGTCACAACACACTGAAAGGATGGGATTTGTGAGTGTCGGACGTGATGTGTGCATGCGTCCAGGGACTCATGCACACACGCTGGCTCTTTCTGGCCCGAGTCCAGTCAGACAGACATGATATGCATAAACAACTGAAGAAAGGAATTTGAGAGTCAGGATGTGATATGTGCGCAGGCGTCCAGGACGCCACGCACACACACAGGCTCTTTCCGGCCCGAGTCCAGTCGGACAAGACATGATATGCATAAACACCTGAAAGAAAGGAATTTTGAGAGTCAGGATGTGATATGGCGTCCAGGACGCCACACACACGCACTAGTCTTTTCCGGCCCGAGTCCAGTGTTGGACAAGACATGACATGCAAAACCTTAAACCCTTAACACACTGAAAGAAAGGAATATTGAGAGTCAGGATGTGATATGGCGTCCAGGACGCCACGCACACGCACTGGCTCTTTCCGGCCCGAGTCCAGTTGGACAAGACATGACATGCATAACACACTGAAAGAAGGAATATTGAATTGAGAGTTAGGATGTGATTATGGCGTCCAGGACGCCACGCACACACACTGGCTCTTTCCGGCCCGAGTCCAGTTGGACAAGAAGGACATGCATAACACACTGAAAGAAAGGATATTGAATTGAGAGTTAGGATGTGATATGGCGTCCAGGACGCCATGCACACACACTGGCTCTTTCCGGCCCGAGTCCAGTTGGACAAGACATGACATGCATAACACACTGAAAGAAAGGAATATTGAATTGAGAGTAGGATGTGATATGGCGTCCAGGACGCCACGCACACACATGGCTCTTTCCGGCCGAGTCCAGTTATGATACCGCAGGCCCCCTGAAAGCTCCAGTGAGGTTTGAATACGCGTCCCACTACACACTTTCCTTTTTTTGGGCAGGAACTTTGATACGGGTCTCACAGGCGTCCACTACTTGACCCCCCTCAGAGTGGTCTCATGTCGGATACGATTGTCCACTACTATGAGGCCCCATCGCCGACTCTTAACAATAGGTTGGATACTGTGTCCACCACATTCCGTTGGTGGGTAGTCTATCCACTGTCACAAAATGACTAACATTTTTTCTGCCTCCAAAGCCGAGTCTGCCGCAGATGGACCTGCCGAGTCCCTTCCGGTGTCCACACTGTGTCTACTACCTACTTGTCTACTTCCACATTCCGTTGACACACTCAAAATATCTCTTTGTTTCATGTTCTAGATATTTGTTCTGTGATATGCTAATTACTTGGTGCAACTACACGGTCTGAGTTGATGACCACACCTAGCATCGAAAATCAAGACTAAGTTCTATGCCCCTCGCACATCATCCAAGAATGCTATCTCACCCTACACCCTCCACGTTCAGCCGCGCTTTCTAAGCCGTGTTCCCGCGCTTTCCCTGCTCTCTGTGCACACTCGGTCTCCCACTTGCCCCAGACTCTCCCCTTCGCATTTTAGCTTTCCTAATGTACCCTTTCCTTAGCTTACATTGCCTAGTGTATAGGCCATGTAATTACAACTTTACCCTCAGGTTATAGCAGAGACTTTCCCTCACAGATCTCGAACTTCAGGGCTCAGTGAAGCTCATCCTTTGCGCTCCCCAGAATACTGCACTCGCGCGCGGCCTTAGCAACTCAAGCGTAAGGCATTCCCAACCCCGGCAGCCACCCATACAAATTTACGCGCCGCGCCGACGCGTGCGCGACCGTTTCCGACCACTCGCAACCGACCGACCCCGTCCCCTTCCCGACCTCGCCGCACTTGCGCGCGGCACTATTCCTTCTACGCAGACGTGTCCGCGACCGCCGCGGACCTATATACTAAACACTGCGCCCTGCGGAGGCCTGCGCGACCACTCACGACGCTTCACACCCCCCAAATCCTGCGCACGCCATAGACCATTTCCTAGCGATCAGGGACGGTTTAGGGTATCAACGATGCTTGTGTTGGAGAGTGTCTGAACATTGGCCTCATATCCTGATTCATACATGGTCATCCAACTCTGGCATCAAAGCCTTGGTCAGCGCTGTCTATTCAAGGAATCAAGGCTATTCAATCATCGCATCTGGCACCACTGCCGCACTACCTCGTTTTGCACACATCCCTTCAACATCATTCCTCTACATCCTACCTGCTGGCTTTGCTTCAAGGAATGGTAGCAATATTGAAATCAACGCCCTCTTTATGGATACTGTATTTGGGAAGCTACTTACTTCAAGGCCGTTGATTACTGAGTCTGTCCATAGCCTCCAAAAAACATCTTCCTCAAACGATGAGGAATCATGATGACGACCTCCTGTATTTTATTTGGTTTTTTTTCCTAATTTATTGATTTTTTAGGTTTGATACGTCTGTCCACTACTTTTGGCACTCTTTTAGACCAAACGCGAAGGTCAAATACGGAATCCACTACAAAAGTCCTATTTTAGGGGGTATACTGTCCACTACTATTGGCCCGAAATCCATGATTTTCGTATCCAACCTCCCTACAGCTTTCAGGGGGCCTGATACCGCCCGTGTGCAGACACTTCATCATTACTCTTTCTCTACTATCGGGTCTGGCTTCACCTTTGCCCGTGCGCGGGAGAATACCATCGGGTCAGTTTTATTTGGCTACTGCCCGTGCGCAGTCACACTTTACCATCCTTCCTCTACTACGCTATCGGGTCTTACTGTGCCATTGCCCATGCCGGGGAGAATAGTTGTGAGAGGATTTTCTTGGCGACGGCAGGGGGACCCGGTAGGGAGTAGATGACGCACTATCGCTCCCTGCGCTGTTTTCGTGCACTTTGTCTTTTCCTTTGCCGGTGTCTGCGGAAGCGATGCCTCCGGTGAGCAGAGTCTAGACGGAGAGATTAGTTCAATGGCGAGGTAGGAGAATAAATAATGCGCGCCAACCTGGTATTCAAACGTCCGCTCCCCGGACTGGGCGAGCTTGGCCTGGATAGCATCTGCTATAGACTCGGTGATCCCCTCTTCTTCCAAAAAGTGGACCTCGCGTTTGGTAGGATGCACGTTGACATTGACCGTCGTGGGGTCGAGTTGTATGCTGAGGAAACCTTCGTTGGCTTTGCTGAAAACAACACAGAGAGGAACTTTACGTGAGGTATACAAATGGCGAAGTGCCTTTGGAAGAACGCCGGTGTAGCATGCTTCTATGGCCTTCTTGATTCGCGACGACCCATGTGACGGCAAGGATCAGAAGAAATAAACAAAATCTATGAGAACTGGATGATCGATGTTGCCGCAGGGATGTTGAAACCGTTGAAGACTTCACAGAGGATGGAGAGCGAACGCGTGCTGAAGAGAACGTTGGGCTCCATCGAACATCGATCGTCAGAGTTGTGGAGACTGTGTTGAGGAGACTGTTGAGCACACGAAGGGAACGTAGGACTTCATCAAACAGCACAGCGAAAGGTCACTAGGTGTGTGAGCGCGCGGCACGTCTACGAAAGGAATGTGTGTCAGCATTCTATGCGTCAGCAAAGTGCACATCCGTGTTGCATAGATAGACTAGCATTGAAAGGACCGTCCTCCGGACCGTCCTTTAAGTCGGCCCAGCAAAACATAATTTTGTTCGCGCGGTAACGCAGCGAAATGTTGGCAAACCTCCGTCAAGCAATTGTTCTTGTGCTGTACATTTGTGGAGAGCGGAATGGTTATGAAACGCTACGATTCATATTGCAGACGAAAGGAGATAGCATAGTCGCTATCGTACAGGATACAACTTTGAGAGCGCGCGAGGAAATCATCATTGTTCCCAACCTTTGTGGGGTTTTGGACCATGGCAGAGACGTATAGAATATGCAAACCGTTTCAAGTTGTGATACCGCGGAAAACGTGGAACGTTGTGAAATGTTAAACCACTTCGCCTGGATCAGGCAGGTAGCAAAGGTCATCCAACGCGAGTAACGCCACGTTGGAGTCATATCCGAGTAACTGTCCTGTGAAAGCGATGACACTGTTCGTGACCGGCAGATGCTGGTCCAGCGGTGGCCACATGGAGCGAAGTCCCAAGGCAGCGCGTATTTTTATGGTGGTGTCTACGGCAGCCCATCGGATGACTTGCTGGACCGTCATCGTGAATGTTCGAATGTCGGGTTGACTTGCGGAGACTTTCCCACATACCGACAGTCTTGGTGGAGTATGATACAACGTGCGGTACATTAGAAAGGCGTGCGGCCTTCCATAAGACACACGAAAGAGCTGCATGTGTCTTTCTATGATTAGCGAACGAATTGTGAGGAAGGATGTTATATAGACGCAGTATGTCTCCCATCAAATCGAATGTGTGTCCCGGTGAGTGGGGCTGCCGTCGTGAGTTTGGGGTTTAAACGAAACCACCTGAAGATCGTTTAAGTGTTTGATACATGCGTAAGGGTTCTGACGTACCTTGGCTGAGAGCTAATCAATACAACTGCCGTTGTGCGGTCTGAACCACGGTGCCTTATTGTAGGAACGAATGTTGCGTCGAAATTCGCCAGCTTGTCGCTGTCGGCCTTCATAAAGCGCGCGCAGACACGGAGGAATTGGATCCAGCAAATCGATGGCAACCTCCCCGGCACGACAACATTCCGCAAAATCAGGATTTCGTTTGGGAGACGCCGCGCGGTTTTCGGCAAGCCAGTGGAAAGCGCAGCAATGCGGACATTGGAATGAAAAGGGGCCCAAATAATGCTCGTTGACCTCATTCCTCAACGGCATGTGACACGCGATTCGATACTTCAAATACGTCAGACACAGTGCGGCGACTGATACCCAAGCAAACTTACCGTTCGCGAACGCCTGCCGTGGTTGGATTGATTACGGATGTCTGCGTTGTGTTCCCCGCCAGAGGAATCGGACCCAGTGTCAGACTGTTGAGAAGCCTCTCTTTCTCACATTCGACGTCGACGTTGTGAACGTTGGGCAGGAGTCAAGTCGGCAAAGTTTTCCCTCTCAACGTCATGTGCAGACTACAAAGAATGAGAGTTTGTCAGAAAGCGCAACAAATCACTGTGGAAGATCCCAGTGACAGCGAAACAATCCTACCGTTCCCAAAGGACTGTCTGCATTCGTCCGATTACGGACCAGTCGATAAGGAGAGGGACGCTGAGTGGCAAATGAGAGAGCGACACAAGCCGAAGGAGAGGACGTACCCTCAGTTCTCTTTCGTTTTGTTGATTGACACGCCGCCCGTGTTCCAACGCATCTCTTTCTCGTTGTCGGCGACGACGTTGCGAGCGTTGAGCAAGAGATAAATTGGCGTCGCTGCCGAATTCATCCCCCTCTGCACACTACGGTCGCCAACAGTAGGCAGGTAGTGCAAGTCAACGAACGGAACACTAACCTCGACTGGAACATTGTTATCGTCTCTCTCTCTCTCCCGGCGGCGGCGTTGACTAATTTGTGCAGATTGAGTTGGTTGACAGAATCGTCGAACAGCGTGGAAGGAGATTGCATATTTCCGTCTTGGGGCCGAAGACGCAAAACAAGTTGTCGAGTAGACAGGGTGGAATCCGACATGAGAAACGAGACAGTCGAAAGACAGGGGCAGTCAGCTTAACCCCTAACTCAGCTTTCTGTTGTCAGTGTAACCGGTGGGGCGTTATCATGAATCATTTCAGAGCAAACTGAAAGAACGCCAACATCACGAGAACATACAAAGCTGGCAAGCGATGGAAAGGGGAAAAGAAACGCGACGGGAAATAGGTACGAAAGTTGAAAGAGAACCAGGAGAACTTGTCACCATTTGTACGAAAACGCTGCGCGCTCATTGTTCGACAACCAGCGACATCACGAGATCTCCATTTGTAGGAGTACGCACCGAGCCGATGTGCAATTCTTTCATCGAAATCAATAGATCACTGTCTGTTGACGGTTCGGAAGCAGCCTCCGTATCGAGCACATGGGAGACCCGATGAGTGAGACCAGGCGATGACTGTTGCATACGCAGCTCACACACCACCTCGGTACTGTCGTTGACTGCCGACCCGGATTGCGACGGTGCGCACGGAGGCGCGACAGAGGCGCGGACAGTACGACGTCTCTTCATCGCACGAAACCATGACAAAGAGGGGGTAAGGAAACTTCACCGGCCGAACCACGGCAACATACCGTTTTCATGGAAGGAATGGTCTCCCTGCTTCTTCCTCAACTCATACTCGCGCAATCGACGCAAACGTTGGCACTCCCGTCGATTTAGAAGGTGCGCATCACCTGTAGACCACCACATGTTGGCATTTCCTGGGAACAGAAACATAGACTCGGACATCACCTGTAGCGCAGCCGCCCGACATGATTGTTAAATAGGAGTATGCACTAATAGCAAATTGACATGAGCACCACCAAATCACACGGCAGACCCTGCCGCGAATATGTGTCAGCGTATGTGTCATTCTATGTGTCAGCGAAAAGTTCGTCGAGCAATGACTCACTTTTCATTTTCTTTAAACAGTCTCGTTTCGCGACACCGTCCGGCCATACTGTTCGACCGTGATCGACTTCGATATCTCCGGCATATCCTGTCTGCGCGTCATCAACGGCAGCGTCACCTTTCATATTGCTGCGCGGCCGCTCTTTCAGTCGCGATCACTGGGGTGTGAGGAGTCCCTTCTCCTCCCCCTCAGGAACTTCTATTATGGCCTCGCCGTGATATTCGGTGTTCGACATCCCACATCCCACCTGTGCGGCGTCATCGACAGCGTCACCTTTCGCGGTGTCTGCCTTTTGCGCCATCAACTCTCATGCTGCCGCCACTTTTTCGACCTCGTTCGTTGCCGTCTCATCACCCCACTTCTGGGCACGTACGGCAAAGACTTCATATGGGTCTTGCTACCTTTTACGGTGCGTTTATCATACGCATCTTGGCGCTGTGGCTGACTTAATGATATGGCAGGGATAGGTTTTATGCCGCTCGTCTCACGACGTACTCGCCCATTGTCGTGAGCTGCTCGCTCAAATCGGTGAGTCAGTCAAACGTTCACGTATGCCATCATTCCCGGTGCGGCATTTATCGAGCCGTCTCTTGGTCGTGGCATCAAATTGCCCGCATTTCCGGTGTCGTGGCATCGCGACGGACATTCGGTCGTGGTACATTTCTCGTGTCTCTGCACGCCGTGGTGTCGCTCATCTCTTTCTCTTTGGATGTAGCACATCTCGCGGCGGCGGACATCCTGTGACTGCGTGGTCTGTAGCACGTCGCCCTGTTTCCGCCGTCTCATGCCTCTAGCTGCGGCAAGGTTTTATCCGGCCATGTCACCCCTTTTAAGGTGCGTCTAAGGTTTCTAATTGTGGTGATTATATTGCTCATCTCGGTGTTCATGGCACCGGCAGCGACAATCCCACTTTTCGAGCCGTTACTAACACGTTCATATTCCAGTTCAATCCACTCGTGACTTTCATCTGCACGCTGTGCTCTTTCATGAGGCGCTATCAGTCATGCGTGGTGTCATGGGGATTCCAGTGTCGTCTAGTGACGCCTGGCTCGTGCCAGTATTTGTGCTTATCAAGGAGCTCGATTGGCCTGTGACGTTCGTTTGCACACCTTGCCCTTCCATAAGGTGCGATCGGTCGCACGCGACGTCGTGGGTCCAATGCTGTAAGTGGCCATCCTCTGGAATGCCAGTGTCGTCGAGCTAATACAGGACGCCTGTGTCATCTCCAGGTCCGACATCATACCCGGCAAAATATTCGGTTCGATTCTCGCGCGGAGTCAAACTTTCCCGCACGTTTCTCATGCCTTGCCAGCTCACGCTGGCTGTCTGGCATCATCCGCGTGCACGCCGTGCCCTCTCGCAAGATGTTATCGGTCGTGCGCTTTGTGTCATGGTGCGTACTTTTGCAATCAAATTTATTCGCGCATGGCTGAATTTTCTCGCGCGTTGGGCAGGATGCCGGTGTCACCCAGTTCGTGCTGGATCGCGTCATCGGGTCCTCACTATATCAGCTGCGCTCGACGTTCGTCACGCCGAAGGATAGGGGCTATGTATCTTTCCACTCGCGCCAAATTGTTTTTGTTCAGTTTGTGTCGTCGAGCAGTTCACTGAGCTTTGGGCTTCCTCTAGCTGGGATCTTCAGATGCTCATGTCATCTGTCCCAATCTCTGAGGAGCTTTTTGTAGTTATCGCTTGTTTCGCGCGATAGGGGCTCAGTGTATATGTATCAAGTATGGGGGAAATAATATATTTGATGACCCTTGCTCATCTGGCTGTTGGCCAGGGCCCATAACAGGTTAAGATTTAGTGAGGCCGGCAGCATATGTGTGTGAGAAGAGCGAGTATGTGGGAGTTGAGGCCGTTGAGGCCTTTAAGGAGTAGAGCTTATGCTCCTGTCTCCGCAAATTCTGGTCATTACCCAGTTATTCTACGGTAACTTAACAATTATCTAATTGTGTGGTCTGGCCTCGGTTGTCCGTTCGTTCCGGCAACGTTCCGGGCTCAATCCCAACAGCCACCATCGTCGTCGTGGTTGGGACAAACAGTATGAGGAGGGTGGCATCGGGCAGATCGAGTTGCTGCGTGACTTCGACTTGCACTTGCAAGCATCCTCATGTATCAGCTCAAATACTGAAACCACCCCCCCCGGATCGAATACGAAACGTGAGGCCTGTGAGGCGCGGGGCATGTACTGCCCGAGCTGGAGTCGCTGCGCGAAGAGGTTGCCTGTCTTGAGGGTGCTGTTATGACTGCCGCCAAGAACTTCCTGCTTGCTCTGAACTTTGCAATCGTCAGCAAGAGGGTTTGAGACATTGAGAAGAAGCAGAACCCGGACTGCCGTGGTGACGAGAGCGAGTTTGAAGCCAAGAGCAGAAGTACCGGAGAGTTAAAGCGAGGGAGAGGGGTGGAAGAGACTTGGACAAGGCATGAACGTGCGTGAACGTGCATGAACACCGGTGGCTTGGTCAACGGGGCTTCATATCCAGTCAGAATCCCGATGAATGAAAATGGATGCGATTGAATTATTCAATTGAATTCAAAATTTTGGACTATATTCATTTGGATTCATTTGTATGTCGAATGATATTGATCTTCGTTGCAGCCCATTGAATATTATTGATGTCCATTGATTCTTATTGAATATTGCTGAACCACACAGTGACACAGAAACGCGGAGAATTGAATCACATTGAATTCTACTGCAATACACGACGGTTCATTCTATCAACTACAATGGATGCACCAACCCACCACCAAAGACCACGACACCGCTGACACGAGCGGGGACAACGCCATGACGCAGGTGGCCGCCACTGTCGTCGTCGTCGTCGTCGTCGTCGTCGTCACAGTCGTGGTAGTCGCCCCATCATCGCAGTCATTGCCTTCTTCCGAATTTCATGTTCACGCAAGGTGTATGTCTGTGGTTATGATTAAGCATTAAATCATATCAAACGAGGACCAGATGACTCACCATGTACTTCGTCCAAGTCGTTCCATACCAAGTTCCATACCTTCGCAAATTCCTTGCATGTCACTTGATGGTCTTTGAGGAAGTCTATTGCAAAGAGGTTCCTGTAAGGGATTGTGTCAGGACAAGCGGTCGAAGTGACGACGGATTTGCTGCCGTTGCCAGTCGCGCACCCTCGACGGCGACGACGGTAGGAATAGCGATGGAACCACCCATCCACATCGTCACCGGGTCACCTGTCGCGCGTCCCCGACGATGGTGACTACGGCTACAGGGACTGCGAAGTGGGGCACTTGGCCGCACTAAGCCGTACATGCCCAAACGACCACGAGACCGCGACGAGGGTGCCGCCACCACCACGCCATGCGTGCCTGCAGCGACGACTACGGTAGCGGCGGTGTCGGGACCACCCGCCAACGCAGTTCCCTGCTGCACGCAATCCAGACGACGACGATGACACGGGCTGCGATACTCCACACCGGTACCGGCCCCGCGTGCACCCCGACGACACTGGCTGCAATGGGAGGGGACTCCACACGCTCGGCGACCATAGTAAGTTAGTAACAATGTCAACGGGACTACCCACCACCCTTTCGTGCCCACGACAGCAACTACAACACGGGCTGCGACGGAGGCTTCGCACTCTTTCCGGCTCTGCGCACCTGCGTCGTGCGCACCCCTACGACGACGGTGACAAGACGAAGGGGCCGAGACAGCGACCCCGCTGAGGCGGCTCTCACCTGTGCGGCCTAACGACGAGGGTAGCGACGACAATTTAGAGCATATCTAGAGTAGTGTTACACCTCAATAAATCTTCTTATCGCCGTGGATAGGGACTGAGTATTATTTTTGAAAAAAGAAAAAACATACGTGAGAGAGAAATACCATAAAAGGAAGGTGGGCGTAGAGGGATGCCCGAAATCGAAAAGATCGACCCCCCGGTATTTTATTTCAATCCCGCCACCCCCTTGAGAAAAAGAAAAAGTACATGAAGCGAAAATGGTGACGAGACAGTAAGGGAGGACATTTATTTTGGCTGACATGTATATGTACGACTATACTTAAAAGGGAGTGAGCAACGAATCAAAGTTTGTTGTGTCTTCCAAACTCTACAGCGTGCTATCTTTCTTCTGCGGCGAGCAGAATCGATGTTAACGGACGCATTACGGTTTTGCGAATAACCCACCGATACCCTATCTGTTGAAATCATTACACTTCCCCTTTTTCGTTTTCCCAGTCAAGCAAGGTTTCAGGCGACGAAGTCGACCCCTAGTTCATAAAATATAGGAAAAAAATCATTTTATTCCGGCGTACATAGGACAAATAAAAACATCTACAGATAGCTAAACGAATCCCCCCCCATCGTCATCGTTGCTGCTAATGTTGTCACTGTCGTTACCGTGGTGGCCGTCGTCGTCGTCGTCGTCGTCGTCACCGTAGCCGCGCCGTCGCGGTCGCATTCACTGTCGCTCGGGTGTTGTGCCAGTGGTAACCACAGTTGCCTTGCTGAGTCGCAGCTGCCTTACCCACGTCGTTACTTGCGTTACATCCTGCGTGGTTGGAACTCACTTCAGCCCTCTTGCTGCGGTGGCAATGACGTGGCACGAAGTCCACCTAGGGCAGCGAATCTGGCGACAACGGTAACGGTGCGTATTGTGTTAGGACAGCTATGCCGGCGTGTACTCAATGTCAGTACATCGTAAGCATGAACCAAACGATACTCACTTTTTCGGGGGGAGGGGGGCTTCGTGGGGTAGCAACACCGGCTGAGTCTTGTGAACATGCACGGTGCACGCTAGTTTGTAAAAAAGTAATAGCTGCAAATCAGTGGGGGTGCAAGAGGCGGGTGGGTTCAAGAAATTGCAAACATACAACCAATTTTGACAAGATGACAATGACGTGCGGGCGGTAGCATCCGAGCGTGTGCTGTTGGCGGACGGCTGCAGTCGTGTGGTCCAACGGCGGCTGTGTAGTAGAAGGGCCTACCATCCTGGTCAGTATATATGTAGCTACATTAGGCGTTTTGAGTGGCATGGGGAAGAGGGGAAGAGTTTCACCTAACAACAGGGACAACTCCAGGAAACTCAGCGACGATGACGTCGACGGTAGATGCATGAGCGGACTCAAACTCATAAGACCTAGAGGACGGCAGGAGGGGGGCAGGCGTCGAAAGTACAGACAAAAGTGAGATCTCAATGGCCGAAGGTGAAGGAAGGAACACAGATTTGAGATCGTGCTCGTGTTGAGGCAGGCACCCAAAGTCCGTGAGCGAGACCGAAGACGGCATCGACGCGATCTTGACATCATTTGCGCTCGGGGAAACAAGTGAGGGGATTGACGGCAGGGAAGGGGAAATCAGAGTGATTGAAGGCGTGCACAACAAGGGTTCGGGCACGAGCTGATCTTCTGTTGCCAGTCGTATAGGGGAAGGTGGGCACTCCAATTCTATGGACGAGATCAGAGATGCAGGAGGCGCGAACATGAGCTCAGAGTCAACATCAGTGGCCGAGAGTACAAGTGAGGGTGCATATGACATGGAAGAAGGAATGGGAAGGGGTGATGAAGACGGGGGAGTCGAAGAAGCGGATGCGAGCTCGGGCTCAGGCTGACCGTCGATTGCCAATTGCATGGGGGAAGGCGGGAACGTGGACAAAATGGAAGATGAAGATGGGGGCGTGGACGGGAAAACGGGGTCGTTGTCAGTAGCCGAATGTACGAGTGATGGAGTATGGGATGGAAGGAGGGCCGAGGGGAGCAATGTGGTCGAAACCGTGAGTGCAGGATTGAGTTGATCCAGCGTTGCCGAATGCGCTTGAAGATATCAAGTAACTTACAGTAGGCCACACCGCCGTCGCCAATCCCGCCCGTTGCCATTCCCGTCGCCGTCCCCTCTGCCGCCGCTTCGTCACCGGCCGCTTCGTCGCGGTCGTGGTAGTCGTCGTGGTAGCGGTCGTGGTCGCGCCGTCATTGCGCGGCCGTCGGCGTAGTCTTCGCGCGGCCGACTCGCGCCGTTATTGCGCCGTGATCGTGTCGTGGTCGCGCCGTCGTCGCGCCATCGTTGTCACGCCATCGTCGCGCCGTTGTCACACCATCTTCACGCCATCGGTCGTCGTCGTGCGGCTTGCACCATGCCGCGTGCGTCGTCGCGTGGGGCTCGCATCGGAGTGGTGGTGGTGGCTTGCGGTCGGAGTCCACGTGTGGGAGTGGCGTCGGTGGTGGGCCCGGTGGCGGTCACGGTCGTGGCAGCAGACTTAGAAAAAAAAAGTCTGGCGGAGGCTGAATCTGCGGCGTTGGAAAGTGAGCCTGACACGTCGACACGTCGACACTGGGCACCCTTCTACTTCAACGCTTGAAGCTTGAAGCTTGAAGCTTCAACGTTTCAAATTCCAACAACTGAACGTATTGAACAACTGAACTGGTGCGTTTGTTCTTTTTTTTTTTCCTTCTAACTATTCTTCTAACAACGGTCCTCTTCTAGGTATCGCTTTTGCACGCGGGCCACCCCCTCTACTCCAGGGACAACACCATCGCGGGCACACAATCCACGCCCTGTCCCTTGGCCCCCACACCCCCGCCGCTGCTGGGCCTCGGCCCATTATATTAAGATACTTTTTTTGTTTTTTGTTTTTGTGTTACAGACCTAAGTCCCTGTCGCCGCCTCCGCCTCCACTTGCAGCACACAAGCCTGTGGCTGCCGCCTCCAACCCATCGCCACACAAGTCCGCCGCCGCCACCACCCCTTACAGCGCGCAAGAGCCGCCGCAACGCCACCCCACACGGCGCGCAACCCCCACACGGCGCGCAACCCCACACGGCGCGCAACCCCCACACGGCGCGCAACCCCAACGGCGCGCAACCCCCACACGGCGCGCAACCCCCACTGCTACGACACCAACGACGACGGTGACGCGGCGGCGGGACAGCACGAGGCAGGCACGACGGTGACGCTGGCGAGGCCGATGATGATAGCGATGACGCCACTTGCGATGCCCACGACGGTGCGTTCTTCGTGGCATGATCACCGGCTAGTCTGGCAGAGCTGGCAGCACCATGCAGCAGGAACTCAGTAGTAGTGGTGGTCCCGAGGGTGCAGAAGACAATGGCTGCGTGGGCGTGCACTGGTAGGCAGTGGCGGCAGCACAGCGCGGCGTGGTGACGGGAGGTGGTGTAGTCATTTTTATGTGTATTAGTTAAACTGAAAATAGAAAATTCTTTATCGGATCAACCTAAAAAGGAGTGCTGAAAATCATCCAATGATCAAGCTATCAAGACTGATTTTCAGTCGAAATCAATACCAATTTTCATCCTAAGATTGGCCTACGGTGAGACCGTTCAGGCTCACTTAGCCACTCCCATTTTACAGATGTGTCGCGCCATACGGCTGGTTCAGCACTTCTTATCAGAACCTCTATGCCAACTCATTTGTTCCTTCCTTCGTACCTGTCAAAGTTCACGCATCAGGGAAAACCTACTTCGATACTGTAATTTGTCGATAACTTATGATAATTATGATAGGCTGGCGATAACGAATCGCTCTTATCATGAATTATCTCTCTTACTCCGGTTATTAATCAATTATGCCTCGCTAGCGCAGGAGGTTAACGTTTTTCCTGATGACTCGTCCTCTCATTTTCTCACTCTTGCCTACTCCTCTGCTGTTCCCTTCTATTGTCCTTTTCCATTTTCCCACCTTATCGTGCCCATGTGCCGTAACCTTACCCCTCCCCGCAATTTGTGGAGCTCCCTTGTGCCAATATGAAAATACTCATTATAAGACCTATCCACAATCGTGACAATATATGCACCTCGTCGCCATTCCACCATTCCATCCACAATCAATGACAGCCCCATGCCTTTCAGCTGTAATTCTCGCCGTAGGCCCTTCTATCTGGTCTTTCCACACCTGGCGGCTCAGGACTCAGAATCTCGTCCCTCCTTTCGACATCGACGCTACTCCTTCCAACACCCATCTTGAATCCTGGCAACTCACAGTCATCAAGAACCTCACATTTAACATTCACTCCCTTCCCACTTAATGAGCGCATACGCTTCATCCTCCAGGCCCAGAAGGCCCTCACAAAGTTATCATGCCCCCGACACCTGGGACATGTGGGTCAATGGCCACATCCGGTCCTGGAGTCTTCAGATTGACATCGAGCGAATCCTGTACGCCTTCGGTCGTCACCCTTCACAGACGTACGGATTTCCTACCGAGACTCGTTTGGTCAGTACAATTCTTATTATCATCATCCCCTTCTGCTTACTTCCCATCAAGGATGACCTCATCCCTTTGGTCCCGTTCATTGCTGAGGAACTTTTTGGTGCGGATGCATATATGAATCCAACAGTCCCCCAACCGATAGTGAAGCATGAACTTCACAAGTTCATCATTGACTTACTCCGAATTGTTTGGAATTCCGCGGTAGCAACTGAACATTAAAATTTCTTTGATACTTCACTCGAATACACATGAGCGTCGTACGGAACTCGCACCAAAAGCCCGACCCATCTCCCTTCCCAAGACCATGAGTTAACTCCTCGAGAAGGTAGTGGCCAAACGGCTACAACACGACATAGTCAAGTTCGAACTACAGTGGTCTCCACACCAATGCGGAGCAACTCCCTCCTTCCCTGCCAACCCTGTTGCGGTCACATCGTCATCACGTGCTGCTCGGTTGGGGTCGTGTTGGACCCCCAGCAGTGGCGGCCGTAGTCACGAGTGGCTATGGGAAGAAAATAGGTGGGCAGCGGGAATGTCAGGTACTGAACGTAGACTGGAGTGGGAGCGTGGCAGTGGCAGGAGAGTGGGGAAAAGTTGGAAAACAGAGGGAACAGAGTTGAGTTTTGGACTCAGACGAGTCTAAGTGCTTGCAATTCTTGGAGTCCTTTAGAGTCCGTAACGGACGGAACAAGACAACACTCGAACCACTTAACAAATCAACGCGATGTTGAAGTGAGTTTGCTTCTCATAATATAAATATCTTATCGATTGTGTTCGTGTGGACGTCGTGCAAACCCCGCGAGTCCTCGTACTTATTGTCTCGGTTTGTTTTATCCATTCACGTTCGGATGCCCGGCCCTACGCCCCGGATCTCCTCCTGGTCGTACGCGTCCGCGGAACCACTATACCGTTGCTCTGCGGAAGCAGAGCATAAAACTTCCAGCTATACAGTTATAGTTCCTACAGTTTATAAACCCTTACTTTTGTGTAGTGTACCTCAGCTTTCGCCCTGTTAGTGTGCGCAACGGCTGAGGTAAGTTATCCGTACGTTACTTCGTATTCGCCTGTACTTACGCGCTCGATAGCCTTTCGTCTCATCGTGCAGGTGAATAGATTATTAGCTTTCGCCCTGTTAGTGTGCGCAACGGCTGAGCCTTTCGTCTTATCGTGCAGACCTCATCCGCGCACACATATCTCTAGCTCACCAATAGATCTATTACACGCTTCATTATACGCGCATATCGTACATATCCTCCTATACGCGACTCCAAGTTGAAACAAACCAAACTCAGGTTGAAGGTTGAATGAAACAAACCCAGACTCCTAGACCGGTGACCGTCTGTATACAGGCTGGTCACGAGCCTACCAGACTCCTTCCCGATTCGATGCTCCGCTCCTAATCACGTGTGCTTTCCCACACCCAACTTCCTTTTATATCCTCGTACGCTACCCACCAGCTTTTCCCAGGGCGTAATGCGTCGTGCTCTTTTGTTTCCAAGGAGTATGACGTTCAACACGCCAAATGGAACTCCGGTTTCTGCAGCGTTTTCTCTCACACGGACGACGCCAGTTTCTTGAGAGATATGTTCAAGAAAAGGAGCAGTCACCGCAGTGGGTTGGTAATAATCCTTTTTCTTCGATTTACGACTCCTTTAGTCGGGTGAGTCACCCATTTATCTGACGTCGGTATCCAGAGAGGCAGCGCAACCCAAGTATGCAGAGTTTGTCCGTTAATGATGCTTCAAGCTTGCGGGGACACCGGACATCGCTGTTCTCGCCAAAAGCAAAGAAGCATCAGATCTTCAAAGGCCTTTGCAATCGCGTTTAGCAGCCTAGTGTGGTCTTCCCGGTGTCACATTGTCCATGTATGATCATCAACCCAAGCATCAACCGTTGTGGTGTGTTTGATGTTGTAAGGACTACGTCCTGGCTAGGCTCGGAACGATACTTTACGCTGGCACGAAGTCCGACTAGTCACCAACTTCCCCGCCGCGAATGGCTCGGAGAACAACCCCGTTCTCCCCAAACCCACTCAGACGTCCTCCCCCCTGACCCCAAAAAACACCACCCCCTCTGGCTTCGCGCCACTGCGACCAAGATCATCGGGGAGCCCGTCGACCCCTGCACACTCGGCGGTCCACATCCACGCTAATGCAGGTCGCCACGGACCACGCCTTCACGGGCACGTACGTCCGTCGCTTCCGCAACGACCCACCTGAGAACGTTGCCTGCCCATGCGGCGCACCTCTCCGGGACGCAATCCACGTCATCCACCATTGCCCCCGCTACCTCCAACCGCGAATCTCCACCGCTATCCTATCCACCGCGTTCGCTCCCATCCACCCTCTCTACCCATTCTCCAAACTCCTATCCACTAAAGAGGGTGCCGAACGCCTCCTTAAATTCTTCGACCAGACTCGTGCGCTTTCAATGCCGGAATCCGGTCCCCCTATACCCGTGCCCCGAACCTGACTAGGTAGGTGCACACCGGAGGTTTGTTCCTCTGATCTGTCTCGCTTCTGTGACGTGTCTAACCTGCGGCTGAAACATACTGCACTATTTTGTACCCTTGGCCCTGCGCCTATGTATCACAGCCCTTCACAACGGCTTTCTCGTAACCTTCTCCTTCTCTACGACTCGTTTCCTTTCCTTACGACGTGGGGTACCTTACCTAAAGGACTATCGTGTTTCATAAACTGTAGTGGGTCTCGCTACGACTGGTCTGTAACTCTGTTGCGCATCCCAGAATAATAATGGATCAAAAAAAAAAAAAAAGAACGATACTTTACCTCTTAGCTACCTAATTACTAGCTTGTTATATACTTTACACGGGTACGGGTACGAAAACGAACATGCAACTTATGTCTTCACTTCACCTTAGCTCTAACGATTCCGTCTGCGTCCGCCGTGTCCGTGCTCCCGTGCACTTCAGTGTTTCCTATTATCTTATCTCATCTCTACACTTCCCTTGGGTCGATAACCTATACTCGCGTAACTATCTACAATGTACGGGGTAGGCGAGGAGATGTGCTGATACAATGTCGTAGACCATCTTTTGTCGGTCGTTCAAGTTAGAAGAGGGAGAAGAAGTTGGTTATGGGCCTTCTGCAAAGACGGTCACCGAAAGCTGTTCAGGTGCTGAGGAAACAAATTGATTCCGTCGAGTATTTGTATGGCGCTATCATCTAACGCCTGAGATGCGCCGGTTTCGTTAGGCTGTCTGACATTCGCGTCGTAAACGGCTTTCGCCAATATGGGAATTGTTATGTGTGATGTGCGGTAGCGTGAGAGGTTGGGTGGGGCAACGCCAGGGTGTATTCCTGTGGGAAGTCTATAGTGTTTTTTACAGCGAGTTCCAATGAGATAGGCCCTTCGTTTGGGAACACTATAGCGGACTTCTAAGATTCAGGGGCGGTGTTCATATTTAAGTAAAATTTGAAATCCTTGAGGTGGTAGTTATCTCGCATAATTTGGGGTTATAAAACAGTTACCCGTGCCATCTCAGCATCTCCCATACAAAAATAAGGTTACTGTACAACTTGTCTCCGTCCCCGACACGTGCTCAGCGCTCACAACCCACCACCTCCCCAATGGTTCGTCCATATTACACACACACTCCCCCCCCTTCTCCTGACTCACCCCTCCTCTGTCAAAACCCAGAACCCAGATCACCGACGCCAAACACCTCGCAAATGGTCCCTAGGCACCTGACGACGACAGGCCCCCCTTCCTCCTCTACCCTCCCCTTCCCTCACACAATCCGAAGACGCAATAGTACGAAGCTACTTTTTGTTTATTTCTTTTTTCTGGTTCATCTCTAACTGGTTAGTGTAGGCCACAGGACAGTGGTGGCCTCGTCATCGCCTTCGCAACGGCCCTCCCAGCTTCACACCTCACGGCATGCGAGCGCCCAACCCGCCTCACCTGTCTCCCCCCTCAACATTGCTGCGACACCCCTCGACCTCACTGACCCTGCTACGACTACCACCTCGACCCCACCACGCCGCGCCACCTCAACACGGCCGCCACAGCCACCCGACCCCACTACGACACTTCCGCCAATGTCGCGCACCTCGACCCGCACTGGCGCCGTCTCGACACAGCCCCTACTGTCACCTCGACGCCGCCACCTACCCATTCACCCCACGTCGACCTACCCCATCGGCGCCATTTCAGCACCACCTGTCAACTTGCCACGTCATCCTTCACGTGCAACCCCAGTCAGACAACATCTGTATTATTGGGAGGTGGTCAAGACTGTTGGTGACCACTGACCACTTTGACCACCTAGCCCGTTTGAGACCGGTCGTCAAACGCCCCAATTTGGGTAGCTGTCAGCCTAGGCCACATTCAGTG
>JAKELI010000496.1:0-34156 GCA_021525025.1 Lactarius hengduanensis
TCGGCTCAAGCAATGCTTCCCATAGCTATCTGGCGGAGACGTGAGGAATGAAAGAAATGAAGGGCGCCTGTGCGCATAAACAGAGCCAGAGGTAGGACGCCAGCAGTCCCAAGCACATGACCTTTGTCAACTCACATTTGTCCACTGCCAGTGCGAGTGTGGGAGGAGTAAGGGACCTGAAGGAAAACGAACTAGAGACTAGTGCACGAGTTGCCCTGAGACCTGTTTCCCCTGGTTGCTAATACACGTTCAGCCGGACGGTCGCGAAGCCTGGATATTAGGCCCCTTCGCTCTGATACTGCTCGGATCTGGGTTGCCAGCATCGCGATTCGCGACCATAAGGAGTGCCCCGATGGAAGGCAAATTATGATCAGATAAACTATCTCCAGTCCCGTCATCTGGTATCAACCCCGCCCTTTCTTTACGTTTCTTCCTCACACAACGAAGCAAAATACTGTACATTGGACGTACCCGAGGATGCTAGTATAGCATGATCTGTCCGTCATTTTTTCGTAATGATTCTTGCATCACCTGAGATCGGGGGGTTGGATTGGAAATGTCGTTTCTCTGTGCACGGCAAGATAAGATGCGAATCGATAAATTGGACCCGATGATACTGTACTATTCGGAGTGAAGAAAAATAGACAAGAAAAAACTGAAGAGACTGCTACAGTAAACGGCGAGGCCGACGAGCGTCTATGTTTTTCCACGCGGAAGGCGCACGGAGGTATACCATGTACGGCAGACTGAGAGGGAGCGCTATCAGAAGCATGGCTCGTCGACAAGGGTTCCAAAGCAAGGCTAAACGAGGGAACGAAGTTAAGTGCGTGGAGAATCCTTTGGATAATGTAAAGGGTTCCTTTTCAGAATGACAAACTCGTCGAGGTGGTGGGCCCATGACCGGCAGGGAACGGAAAAAACGAAGTACTGTAGTTATATCGTTCCGAGCGTTTGAGCGGTTGACGGTTGAGAGCGCTGTCTCGTCATCTCATCCCCTAGATGCTTTTTTTTTTTTTTTTTTTTTTTGTAATCCATTTGAGTGCGCCTTGGGGTACATGGCCCTATGTGGCACTTTTACATCGCGTTTTCTCTCCTATCTCTTTACTCTGCCTCTGTCCCAGTGTAGTAGCCACTTTACAATAGTACACCTCCCCGCTCATGAATGAGCGGCTTTGCGATTCGTCAAGTGTTGAGTTTATCGGGGCGCGTGATGCGCCAGGGCGAAGGGTCGGATTTGAAGGTGTGGGGTTTTTGCGATGCGCGCGGTTGTGCAGCGCGTTTCCGTTTATGCCTCGTTTGATGCTCCTTCGCGTCCGGGTGTGCTTCGTCATCCGTTAACTCTTCATATCTTGAATCGGCCTGCGTGGCCTGGCGGATCGTGGGGTGTTTTGCGGGGTTTTGGAAAGCGTTTCCGTCTCGGCGACGGCTTAGCTTTAGGGTTGTGGTTGCGGGTTTTGTGAGTTGGGGGGGCTTTGGTCGTCCGCTTTGAATCTTCCAGTGGCTTGAATATATCCTGCGAGCGTCTCTACTCCTTTTTCTTTCGATAACAGTTCCGCAAATTTCTTCTCTTTGCCTCCTCTCCTCATTTTGAGCCTTCCTCTCTCGTGAGCGTACGCCGGGCACTCCAGTAGGAAGTGCTGAGGCGTTTCCCTTTCCGCTCCGCAGGCTGGGCAGTTCGCGCTGACCATTCTTTTGAATCTGTGTAGGTACGCGTTGAGCGGGATGTGCCCTGTTCTGAGCTGGAACATCTTGCTCGCCATCGCCCTGGAGAGTTTCTTGTTACTTATTAGCTCAATGAACTTTCGTGAGGGTAGTGAAGGATCGAAGCGCTTAGTCTTTTCGTATCTGGTCGATTTCTCCCATTCTTCCCTCCACTTGGTTTTCCTCTTCGCGTGTAGGGCTTGCTTTACCGCTGATTTGCTTGTCTTTATACCCTTTTTCAGAAGCGTCGGGAGGAGGGAGGCGGGGGAAGATGTTCCTTCCGCCGCTTTCTTTGCTTCTTCGTCGGCCTCCTCGTTACCTTCTATCCCGGTGTGCCCCGCAGTCCACCTGACTGTTAGCGCGTATTTCTTGCCTCTTTCCTTTCTTATCTTTGCCGCCGTTCTCAGTGCTTCCGCGGCGATGTAGTGCCCCGGCTTGTTCAGCTTTGACGATAGTGCCTTTATCGCCGCTTGGTTGTCCACCCCGATGGCGTATGTCAGGTTGCCTTTCCTGTTCGACTTTATCAGCTGTAGTCCCAATAATATTCCGACTAATTCCGCTTCAAAAACCGTGTGCTCTTCTATTGATCCGAGGTGGTAGTGGAGCTTATCCGTTGTCTTGCCTCCGCGCGTCATTACTGCCGCGGCCCCTACCTTTCCGTCATGCGCTGAGCCGTCTGTGTAGACTTTTATGTGCTCGGGGGCGTGCGCGTCTGCATCCTTGGAACTGTTTTTGTCCTTGGGGATGTCGGTTTTGAAGGGGCGTTTGCCCAGTAACGCTGGGTTTCTTCCTACTGCTGGGATTGTCTCGATTTTGTCCGGGCTAGTCTGATAACTTTCCGCTAGGTGGTGCAGCGGAGTTTTGTGTCGTTTAACTCTTTGCTTGGTGCATCTCCTGTACGGTTTTGTGAGCGGGTGACTGGCCGGGAGGGTAGCTAGGCGTAGAGCCGCGCGACTGCAGTGTTTGTCGATTTCTAGGGGGAGAGGGAGTATGTTAGCGTGTGCGCATAAGGAGTCGGACGGTGAAGTTCTTAGTCCTCCGACTATCGCTAGTGCCCCTGCTCGTTGTGTGGCAGATAGTCGGTTTGCTGCGTGTCTTCCACTGGTGTTTCGCCTGCCGTTCTTCCCTTCGATGGGAGGACGGCACCATATGTCTGCCCCGTATAGCGTTCTGGGTATCGCCACGCTGGTGTATATCTTTCTGGCTTGCTTCGGGGTCAGCCCCCATTCGATTCTTACCACGCGTCTTAGCTGCGCTGCCCAGTTTGCTCCCTTTTTTACCGCATAGGCCTCCTGTTCTTTCCAACTTAGATGCTGGTCTAGGAAGACTCCGAGGTATTTCGCGCTCTTGGAGGCTTCTATGGTCGTCTCCTTGAGCTTGAGGGGGGGCCTTGCTATCTTTTTGTTGTGATGCGCAAAGTCGATTAAGGCTAGTTTTGATAACTCGAACTTTGAGTTATGTTTTTCGGCCCATTCCATGGCGCCGTGTTCCCTAGTCATCATATTCGTTAGCATGCTGTGTGTTTCCTCAAAAGTTTTAGAGGTTGCTATTAGGATTGCGTCGTCCACATAGGCAGCTGCTGATTCGCTTGTGGAGCTCGGTATATCCAGTAGATCGGCGTTGTAGTATTGGTATAGCACCATCGATAATGGGTCTCCTTGCCCGATCCCATTGTCGATACTTATGTTCTCCGACTCATAGTCGTCGAATTTGAGGCGCGTTACCCTGTCTTTTAGCATGTTTTCCACAAATTTGACTATTTTCGTCGGCACTCTTCTCTTCCTTAAGTTGGATATCAATTTCTCATTGACTGCATTCGGGAACGCTCCTTCGATGTCCAGGAAGAGTACTGATGTGACCTGTTTCTTCTTCCTCCACGCGTCTTTGATTTTGTATACCAGGAATTGGATGGCGTCGCTGGTGGTGCGCGCCGGCCGTCCGCCGAAGTGGAGGGCGGGGAGCAGGTTATACTTTTCCGTGTAGTAGGTCAGTTGTTCCGCGACTACCGACGTAAGTACCTTGCCCAGCGTGTTCAGGAGGGCTATAGGTCTGTACGCTTTCGGGATGTCGTATTTCGGTTTGCCTGGCTTTCTTAGTACGACTGTGTCGAACTTTTTCCACGGTTCGTATTGCATGTTCCTGTCCATGATAGCCGTGTAAATGTGCCATAACCTGTCCTCGAGAATGTCAGCGCATTTGGTCAGGACGATGTTTGGAATACCGTCTGGTCCTGGCGCTTTGTATGGCCTAAGTCTGGCGAGACTCCGTCTGATTTGATCCCTCGTGATGGGGTCCGCTTTGCATATGGGGTCTGCTGGAGGCGCCCCCCTAGATGCTTAAGGGGCTGCAGTCCACGGCGTCTCCGTAGAATTGAATGTTTGTTGAGGGTTCCGGTTGTCGTTGCCGTTATTGTGCATGAGGACAAGGCCAAGACCGGGACAAGCCAGGTCCGGGCTCAGTAGCGCACTGAGCCCGGCCTTTGCAACCTTGAACACTCGCCTGCCCCACGATCCCACTCATCGCATGTCTGCAACAGCTGCCTTCCTTCTCTTACTATCATGGCCACTCCTCGTCACCTCATCCATGGATCCTCGTGGGCTCCCACCAAGTCCCCTCAACATCGTCGCGCGCAGCAGTTCACGCAATGTCCCACCACTGGGCTTCTACGACCCACGCGACCAAGGCGGTAGTTGGCTCACGGTGCGTGCGACCGTCCCCTTATCTAGGCATGCGCCTGATACGGTTGCTTCAGGAAGTAAACAACACGTTCCCTGCCGGCCTGGGAGAGCCAATAATGTCGTACTCCTTGGGACATCCGACTCCGCGGTCCTAGTTGATCAGCAGAATGATGGCGGCTTGCGCAACTACTTTTTGTACGCCGACACCTCCGTCTCCCGGCGCGTCACTCACACTCCCCTCCTCGTTGCGTTCAGGTCGATTGGATTCGCTGGCGAATGCCTTGGGCAACATTCCGGGAGCGATCAGGCGGTCAATCTCGGTGACGGCCATGGGTATCGTGCGTTTATGATCTTTTTTTTTTTCTTTCTTCCGTTCCTCATCTCGTCTTTTTCCTCCATATGACAAAAAAGTGAACGAGACGGCGGTGATACGTTGGGATTATGGTGACCCTACACTGGGAACGTGTAAGGAGACGGTACAAGGCGGGAACCATTTCCGATATTGGACACAGACCGGCAGTGAGGCTAATAGGTGCGCCCTGCTCGCCCTGACCGATGACGTTGTCATTTTAATGCTTTCTAGTGGTGCCGTATTTATGGCTGTTTCTTATGAGCTTCCGGAAGCATGTGAGTTTACATTTAGCGTGACATTTCCAATTTGATGTTGACCACTATTCCCAAGTGAGCCACGATATCGTCTTTAACGGGTGCGCATCCCCCACTGTCAATACATTGCGTTACTGAGACCCCCTTCCCATTACGACACCGCAAAGGTACAATCTCGCTCGGTACGTCTAACCCAATTTGTCACACACTACTGATCTTGCTTACCCGAATCCCTCGCCGTCATCGCCGCCGTTGCCTTTGGTGTCGCTCTTGTGCAGCGACTGGCTCGTCGGTAATGCGACTGCGCAATCGGACCTCGTCCCAACGGCAAACCTAACGAACACGACGACATTTTCTGGACAGACGACCTACGGCGGATACGTGTACCAGAACAGTGTAGAATACGTCTCGGGCTTCCTAACGAACGGTTCGGACGGGATCAACCACTACCTTTCTGTCGGCGCGAACGGGACGAATGCGGTTGACGGGCTCGTCGCGCTGCTGACCGTGAAGATCTTGTCGTCCCCTACCAGCTCGTCGCTTTCCTCGCTGTGCGTGCCTTGCGTTTCGATATTCCTTTATCCAGCTGCTGACGTCTGTTCACAGGGCGCGGCCGTCCGCGTGGCCGTCACTCATCTCCACAGCTACTGCCACTTTCGCACTCATTATTGCGCTATCCTTCGCGTAATTTTATATATATCGCTAGCTCTCCTCTCCTTTCTGCCTGCACGGACTAACCAGGATCCCACTTAACTACACATTACGTATATATCTGACCTTTACCACCGCCGCAGTTATTTGGTGTAATTTTACTTAGAGGAGACTTGAGAATGCCGCTCGTGGACGTATACATACCATAGCACGGGCCATGCCTTTTGTTTTTTTCATCGCACCTCTTGATATATGATATAATGGTAGCGGAAAAAGGTAAGGCAAAACGGGGTCTAAAATCATGTTGCAGCAACGTTGGAGCGGGCTTAATCTTGCACGCTATGAGTGACGATGTAAGAGAAAGCGTTCAAGTTGTTACTGTCGCACGAGATACCCTCGCCGCGTTCAGCAGCTACTATCTATCTCTCGAGGCAGAGTATGAACTTGAATACGTATTATCTTTGACGGCGAAGGAACGAGAGGCGCAGTGGCTCTTGAACTGCAACGCTATTAACAACGAAAGTATATGGCTCGTGTGAGGCGCACGCGTCTGAGCATAGGCTACTACCATAGCTCGCGCGGCCACGACACCTCGATGCGGATCTCTGAATGGCGAAGACTCCTAGCGGTTAAACATGAATCGGGTTATAAAAACCTATGTATTTCGCATGATGCACAGTCAACCGACGCAACTTACTGACCATCCGCGTCCTGCCCGAATTTCCACACGGCGTCCTGACTGACCGACAGTTGCCCATCCCGCCCAAAGCGCACGCCCTCACGAACAAGCATGCGCAGTTTCTCGTTCTGCAACGGGCCCATCCCGCCGCCGCGGAATGCCCGGTGCCAATTCCTGCCGCCCACCTTCGCCGAGGCGTCCCCATCACTGTGCGACGACGACGACCACTCGCCCTTGAAACCGCCGACGAAGAGACTCGACGCGATGACGCGGTGGCACGGGATGCGCGGCGCGAACGGGTTGTTGCGCAGCGCGCCGCCGACGGAGCGCGGAGAGCCCGAGCCGAGCGCAGAGCTCACGTCCTTGTACGTCGATACCTTGCCCGCGGGGATATCGCGTATCAGGTCGTATACGGCCCAGTGGTGCGGCGGGACGCGCTTGCCGGCCTCCGTGCGGAACGCGTCGCGCTCGGAGGGCGTCAGAGGATAGTACATATCACCTTTTTTGCAAAAGAGAAAATAATTACTGGAACAAGGATCGTCGTCTTGGGCTTGCTCACATTTGGAGAAGTCCGTTGCTTCTTGGAGAGAAGGGTCGCAGTCGCCGTTTGGTGGTAATGATTCAGACGTTGCTCGCTGCTGGTACGGTTTGGGGTGAGCTCGCTTCGTGGGAGTGTATCGAAATGAGGTAAGGTCAGAGATACGTCTCTCTGCTGGCATGTCTGTCAATGGTGCGTCTCAAGTACTTTCGTTCCGTGTTTTCGAGTCACTGCTCACTAGGCTCGTGACCAGCCTGTATATGAGGATCGATATACAGGCTGGTAAAACTGAGTTTAAATTCCTATGGCGTTGGTTTCCCACAGTTTCGGGGGCGATTCTGACCTACCCTAAAGTAAATTGATCACGTTACTGTAGTAGCAATTAGGGCGCGTCGAACACGTTCTGTGGACACATAACAAATATGCGCATGTCCTCATTTCCTAATTGTTGCTCTTGTCTTTATATAGCTCATTACGATGTCCAGCATAATCATTCATTAAGAACCTCCAGGATGAGGTCGATTGGACTCAGTCAGCCGTCTTTGAGAAAACTGATGGCTTTCTCAGATCGTGGCATCCTCGGAAGGCTGGATTCCCTTCTCACTGTAGATGGACCGGATGAAAACCTGTGGCTACATAAATAATGTTCATTGGGGTCCGGGCTGAATACAGAACCAGCCAACATATTACCGCGTCTCAGAGGGTTTGGGGGTGTGGATCGGCGCAAGGTATCGCGCAGGCCTCAGCGGGGCGCGAACTGTCGTATATGGGTCCGCTGCGATTGCGGGCACGTTGGGATCAAATGGCTAGAGCCGCGCGCGAGTGCGACGAGGTCGGGAATGGAAACGGGGCCGGTTGGTCGCAGGTGGTCGGAAACGGTCGCCCACGCTTCGGCGCGGCGCGAAACTTCGTAGAGGTTGCAACTGTGGTCGGGAACGCGTCGTGCTCGAGTTTCTAAGGCCGCGCACGAATGCAGCACGCTGGGGAACAAGAGGAATGAGCCACGCTGAGCTCAAAAGTCCGAAATCTGAGGGGAGAAGTCTACTATTAGGAGTCCGAGGTGTAAAGCTGTAATTACATGGCTATATAATGAGGAAAGTAAGCCAAGGAAAAAGGGTACATTAGCCAAATAGGGGAAAGGGAATGCTAGAACGCGGAGTGAGGTGTCCGGAATGAGTGGGAAGCTGAGCGTGCACAGAGCGCGAAAAAGCGGCGAAGTGCACCGGAGCGCCACGCTTAGAGAGCGCCCAAACCGCAGGGAAGTGCGGGCGAGCGCAGAGGGTGCTGGGAAGCATCTAGAAAGTGAAAAAGTGGGCCAGGGAGAGCGCAGTCGCATCAACGCGTGGCCCCTTCTCGCTGCCCATCTACACGCGAAGGTCCCAAGCTAAAGCCAAATAGTGTATGAGACTGAACAGAGACCCCAGGAAGGTACTGACATGGCCCAGCACCGACAAAAGAATTGCGATCACCCAGAAGCTGAAGGTGGTCTCGACGATAACAGTTCACCCACCCAACCAGAGTGTGTTCGCCTAGGAACAGTCTTGAAGTTGCCGAAGCCATAATATTTGCAGACGAGCGACTCGGCGGAGCGAGGCACCACATAACAAGCACGTATACAGTATGCGAGAGTGAGCATTCCGAAACGTGCTTACAGTACTTTAGGGCAGGTCAGAATCGTGGGAAAACCAACGCTATAGGAATTAAAACTCAGATCTCCCGGTCTGGATATCGCAGGTTTACCTTCATATACAGACGGTCACCGGTCTAACTGCTCACTTTTCTATATACAGGATCGCTAATATTCTTCACGTGATTATGATGTAATAGGCGCTCTACTGTAACTAAAACTAAAACTAAGAAAGGAGAGAACGAAGATAGAATAAGCCGCCGCATCTTTCGGTGTATTTTGACGAAGATGCCCGAGGAGAGGGGTCGGAAGGTACGAAATCAATGCGGACAAGCGCTTTGCAGGCACCACGGTCACTTCGCAATTGGGTGTCGTTCTCAACGAATGTAAGGGAGCTTCAGGGGAGCTTCCAATTTCGCGCACGGGACGCACATCACCAACCCTGCTCTCAAACATCCTCCAAAGACCTGTCCGCAACTCGGGCCAACCACTCCTTTTTCCAGGGCCGAGACTCCCGCCCCGGCGGGAGCAGTACGAACCCGTCGCCGTAGTCCATGCTCGCCATGACCTCGACGAGCGCGAGCTCCGGGACGAACGTCATCGGCCAGTCGCGCACCTGCAGCGCGAACTCCCGCACGCTGAACGGGAGGCGCGCGGTGCTGTCGATCACGTCCTCGGGTACGACCCAGCCGTACGAGTCCCGCAGCGGGAGGCGACCGAGCATCCGCGCGAGCACGGCCGCGCAGCCGGGCATGAGGAGGACGTCGGAGACGTGGAGGGTCGCCAGGCGCGGTGCGTGCGCCGTGATGAGCGCAACTGTGGGCGCGACGGTGCTGGACAAGACGTGGCAGGTGTCGATGTGTAGGTGGCGCAGCCGGGGCAGGTTCGCATTGGGTGGGTCTCGAGAGGCTGGGTCGAGCGGGACTGCGATGCGCGTCGGGTTGAAGCTCAGCGTCAGGTCTGTCAAGTCGTGCATGGCGGTGTGTGCGATGCATTCGGGGATGCTGCTGATGCGTGCGGTGCGGATGATGACGGTCAGGGTACGGAGAGTCGGCGCAGTGAGAAGCAAGATCTGCGAGAACAGGTCGGATGAGATTTGGGTGAAGCACTCGCTCTGGGGAAGAGGCACACATCATGATTTGGGCCGTTTACGCATGGTCGCTACGGGGTAAAATCCGTGAACGTACTAGGTCTGGTTTTGACTTGGCAGGAGTCTGTCTGCCCAAGTCCGAAACGAAAGGTGATATACTTGCCGAAGGTGGGGAGGAAGGGATGAGAGGCGATGAACGGCACACTGGAGGCTGTCGACACTCGCAAGGTGGAGCGTGTTGAATAAGAATTGAGAAGAGACAGACGAAACGTATTTTGAGGTGAGTGAAAGAGAGCGAGCGGTAACGCCTTCGTCGACGCAGGCATAGTGGAAGATATGGAAGAGAAGCTCTGGCGGGAAGTTCTGAATCATATCGTGAGCTGCCAGTGCCCAGTTCAATAGGTCATCTGCGAGGAATAAAGGGCACTGACCTACCAACGCACTAGTACTCTGGTATATGATCTGGTATCCTCGGGTTAGCCTGAGTACGCTCAGCGAGCGAGCCTAGCACGGTGATAGGTCTGAAGATCTAGAGCGCTGAAGCCGCAGCCGCAGCCGCTACTTTCGTTCGGTACAGTATTCCAATTTCCAACCAATTCCCACGGCACGAGTACCAACTTCAGTAAGCTTCAGTAGTTGATTGACCCGTTCCCATTGTCAACTTTCAATGGAAGAATCAAACGTGCCCCTGACGAACCATCGAGCTATCAAGTGAGAAGACGTGACCAAGAACCTTGCCAAGAATCCAAGCAAGAACCCCACGCCGCAACCACTGGCATTCTGCGGCTGCTCGCCTGCCTTTTCCAGCAGTCTCAGGTAAAAGACCCGATGCTACTCTCTACGCAATAGTTCTTCAACATGCCGCTCGGCCATATAGTAAGGTCAAAGAGCATGCTACGTCTCTCCAATATGTCAAAGCGGCAACCGATTTGGGAGCACTCCCCGAGCACTCCAGCGTGGGACAGGAGAGGCGATTACCATTTTACCCACCACATTGACCTGATGATAATCCGATAGACTGACATCGCACGACTGCTCGTTTCCTAACTTTCCTTTGCAGGTGGGAAAATTCGGTGGGATAAGTTCGCGTCTGTGCTTTGAACGGGTTCTTATAGCTTAGTGTGGTTGATTTGGGGTGCGAATCTGGCGCGCGTGTGGATACGATACCCTACATGCTACCCTGACCATGCACCGAAGGCAAGCCGGCTGACAGGAGCAGTGTATCCACGGGTGACACGGTGACGAACCATTCATATACTGCACTTCCACGCGGCGGTGCAGGAATCATACTCGATGCATGCGCTCCGGTGAAGCACGACCAACGAGGTTTACTGGGAGAGCTACGGTCCGAGTAAGGCGTAGAAGTCGCAGAGCCAAGAGCTTTGCACGTAGTATCCATCGTTAAGATCCTCGTCTGTTCTCGACTTCTACGTGAGTGTACGGAATTCTGTTTGCCTCTTGGTTCGATTACTTAACCTTTATCTATCGACGCTTCAAAGGCGTGACCAGCCCGTTTCTCTATACTTGTTAGACTGATGAGATCGAGGAGGAGATAGACGAGGTTTGGGCCAACATTTTTCACAACGTAGACGTCCTTACAGCCCGCAACGCACGCAAGGTGGACCAGTCCAAAATACGAAAACGTTCCTATTGCGCAACTTATCGCGGGCTAGGAATCGAGTATTGATGACTCGACTGTCCTTGTGGATTGCTAAGGAGGCGTGAGCGTCGAGATATCCGGGTCGGGGAGGGATGATTTGACATTCTATTAACTATGGTGCGGCACGCCAAAATTCGTCCCTTGAAGCTCAAAATGCCGTACGCAGGAAAGCGGAAATCGTAAAAATTCAAGGTCAAGACTCTACTTGAAGTACAGCGACTAGGGAGGGCTCCGCCACTATTCACGTACGGAACGAATATAGTCATCAAATACGGCGAATCAGGGAGATGTTCCTCATGAACTGCATGGCATCAGTCCGGTAGTTGTCGTCCCCAATCACCCTGGGGAAAAGTATGTCGTCTTGGAAGATAAGTGCCTTGGGCTTCAGAGGATCCCATTGCGGCCAGGTCATCGAACGGGTGTCACCATTGGGATCCAGTTTGTTAGTAAACCAAATGATGTAGTTCAGAAGGTCTGACAGTTGAGTTGGCTCAAGCGTCGCAAACGAGTTCGCGAGATCCGACCCATGGAACTAGAAGCGAGCAAGTCAGCCGTCTGCGAGTTGAAGATACGAAGCTGCCCCATACCGCTCCAGCGAAAGGTATATCCTTGCCGCGCTTATGGACTGCGAAGTGCATCAGCGATCAGCAGCTGGCTTTCACCTAATCAAACACGAACTAAATCCCCATGATTTTTGCCTTCCGGCCACTCTCTCCAATAGCAGCCGACGTGGGCTGTGGAAAACGAAATCGCCTTGAAGGGCCGCGATGCGCTTGAATTGTGGACCTGGTGATCGACCTCAGTCTCGATTAGGCCGAGTCGTGCAAGAAAACGTACTGAAGACGTTGTTATAACCGGTGTCGAAAGGAGAACCGGCCCTCTGGTCATCCGGATAGTGCTTCAGAAGCAGGTCAATTTCACTGTCCGTCGCATTCCACATCATGTATTGTTTCATGTAGTCCTTCAATTCGGCATTGGTGCTGTCAAACCAACAGATGAGCTTCTCGCGCGACGACAAGAACAGTTATACTTGCGTGATGTTGTTGGAGGAAAACGAGAACAAAGAGCCCTCGTCGTCACAGTTTCCTGTAAAGCAGATGAGACCCGCGATACCGGATGCGAAGACGGAACATACCTGTAATTATGGGTACATTGGCTACGTTGCCACGTATGACGGAATGCTGAGGTGGCTCTGTCAAGAACACGCCATCGACTCGGGGCAACCAGGCGAGCATCAGTGCCTGTGATACGATGAAGCCTCCAAACACACTTCAGAAGTGCAACATGCGCTCCTACCTGATACGAAAACATGTTCGGAGACTCGTCCATGGCCTTCTTGTACGTGGCGTACGGGATCTTGCGAAGGCAATCGAGGGTGTCGGCACGTCCTTTACAGCCGGTCTTCTCCACCATGAAGTCGTAGTACCGTTGACCGTTTTCAATGTCGCCGACTGGGATGGGACCACCGGACTGCATGACCCCGCCGCGGAACAAGTTTTCGTTGTTTCCTTTGTTCGTTATCATTTGCATGGCCACCGAGATGGCACCAGCGCTTTCTCCCCAGCTGTCCGAAACTAAGTCGACGGCGCCAAAGGTGATGCGGATTCTCGCTTACATCGTCACTTTCGAAGGGTCACCGCCGAACTTTGAGATGTATTTCTGCACCCATCTCAACCCGACGCGTTCTTGAAGATACGTGAACGAACGGTTCGATTCGGAGTGCAATCAACTTACGATCCTGAAGGCCAAGATTGCCGACCTTCCCATCCTTGACTTGTTTCCCGGGCAAGAAGCCCAAGGCTGTCATGACGAAAGATTAGGATCTGGAGAGCATCCGCAGGAAATCAACAAACATACCAGAAAGACTAGAAACGTCGGCGTCAGAGGGGTGCTTCCCAATGTGAATACAAAGACCTCACCGATAGTTAATGCTGACGTAGATGACCGGCTGCTTGAGTTCAATCGAACGTTCGACCACCTTTCCGCCATCGTAACTGCCAGGAAACGATTTTCAGACAAAGCGGTAGACCGAGTAAGATGGGGGGACACGCACGTAGAGGGACCACCGATCTCAAATCCACCACCATATATCCACTGAAAAATATGTCGCTTGAATGCTATGCAGACACGGGAGTGTAAAAAATCACCTACAACTAGAACGGGGTAGTTCGCATCAGGATCGGCATCGGCGGGCTTGACGACATTTACGGTGAGGCCTTAGAGGTGGTTGAGCTCTGCAAGACCAAGAGACGTAGCGCGGGCCTTACAGTCCTCGGCATCACGCATAAGATCTGAATACATTCCGTTGATAGCCTCGCCCAACTGTGGCACCCTATCGAATGCTGCCGGAAGAGTGAATGCCTGCTGTGGGCACGAGTTTCCATAGTGCTGAACGACGTAGTTATAGCCGTCATATGGCGGGAGGGCCTCTGGCTGGCGCAAACGCCGGTCACCCGTCCTGGCAGACGTCTGTATGAACTCGTGTTGAATTGTGAACGATGAAGGAGGCTCACGGAGGATATGCAAAAGGGATTCCCAGGAACTGGTGGGTGTTTCCCTTTTCGGTACCAATGAAGGTCCCGGCGTCGAGTTTGACTTCTGGGTCCTCAGGACCGCGGGGCTTAGCCAACGCATTTTCGCCGCATGTATCGTCCGATTTCAGAGCGAGGCTAGAGTCTTGTACCGTGACTTGTATCGTAAAAGAATTCACCGGTGAGGCGAGAGAGAAGAGGGCGCGGGTGGCAAGCAAAGCCAAGGTGGCGCGTTTGGTTAGCATGACTAGGAAAGGCTTGCTGCAGAAGGGGAGCCTGAGTTCGAGTTGCTGCAGGAAAGCAGCCTTATATGCATTTCAGTCCAAGGTAATGTTGGCATCTAAAGTGAGGGCAGTCGCAAGTGCAGCCAGAGTCAGACTTGAAGTTACTACAGCTGATACAGCGGAAATGCGGAAATCTTCAGAGTTTCCGAGTCTGATCAGCTTAGCGCGCTCCGGAATAGCATGCCGGCTGCCAGTAGCGGTCATCGAGCCATGGAGATGGTTCACGTATGCGACCCGGAGAAAACCATACTTTCCTAGAGTAATGGTATCAGGTCAGTCGTGGTGCATGGTGTCGCGTGCCGGACATGCATGAATCACGGGTACAGACTCGGAAGTCGGAATTGGGCCTGAGAGGGAGTCCACCCATTCTCCGCTACCGCACCTAAAATATAGGTATACAGCACAGACGAGTAATGTTCAACTTCAACACTCGCTGCGGGCCGTCGTCCAAAGTAGCCACCTCGAATGTCAGTGTCTTCGCAGCCTCTGGTCGTTCCTGTCATCTGGGTACACCTTGTGATGGCGTCTGTGTACCCACTCTAAGCAAACCGTAGCAAATTGACACGTTCACACTGTCTTAGCGGGGTCGTAAATGACGGAAGGGCGACCATAGAAGACAGGCACGGCTTCAGGGAACAATCTTCGTCCGGTGATGCGTGACGCGTGACGCATTACAATAGCAATAAGTCTAACTTACAGTAACTTAAGTATATTGTATTAGCTAATTAAGATGAAAGACAACAGCAGCAGAATTACAGCCAGCCAACGTACATGAACCAACGTACATGAAAGACACTGAACTGTCAATTTGCTACGATTTACTTAGAGTGGGTACACAGACGCCATCACAAGGTGTACCCAGATGACAGGAACGACCAGAGGCTGCGAAGACACTGACATTCGAGGTGGCTACTTTGGACGACGGCCCGCAGCGAGTGTTGAAGTTGAACATTACTCGTCTGTGCTGTATACCTATATTTTAGGTGCGGTAGCGGAGAATGGGTGGACTCCCTCTCAGGCCCAATTCCGACTTCCGAGTCTGTACCCGTGATTCATGCATGTCCGGCACGCGACACCATGCACCACGACTGACCTGATACCATTACTCTAGGAAAGTATGGTTTTCTCCGGGTCGCATACGTGAACCATCTCCATGGCTCGATGACCGCTACTGGCAGCCGGCATGCTATTCCGGAGCGCGCTAAGCTGATCAGACTCGGAAACTCTGAAGATTTCCGCATTTCCGCTGTATCAGCTGTAGTAACTTCAAGTCTGACTCTGGCTGCACTTGCGACTGCCCTCACTTTAGATGCCAACATTACCTTGGACTGAAATGCATATAAGGCTGCTTTCCTGCAGCAACTCGAACTCAGGCTCCCCTTCTGCAGCAAGCCTTTCCTAGTCATGCTAACCAAACGCGCCACCTTGGCTTTGCTTGCCACCCGCGCCCTCTTCTCTCTCGCCTCACCGGTGAATTCTTTTACGATACAAGTCACGGTACAAGACTCTAGCCTCGCTCTGAAATCGGACGATACATGCGGCGAAAATGCGTTGGCTAAGCCCCGCGGTCCTGAGGACCCAGAAGTCAAACTCGACGCCGGGACCTTCATTGGTACCGAAAAGGGAAACACCCACCAGTTCCTGGGAATCCCTTTTGCATATCCTCCGTGAGCCTCCTTCATCGTTCACAATTCAACACGAGTTCATACAGACGTCTGCCAGGACGGGTGACCGGCGTTTGCGCCAGCCAGAGGCCCTCCCGCCATATGACGGCTATAACTACGTCGTTCAGCACTATGGAAACTCGTGCCCACAGCAGGCATTCACTCTTCCGGCAGCATTCGATAGGGTGCCACAGTTGGGCGAGGCTATCAACGGAATGTATTCAGATCTTATGCGTGATGCCGAGGACTGTAAGGCCCGCGCTACGTCTCTTGGTCTTGCAGAGCTCAACCACCTCTAAGGCCTCACCGTAAATGTCGTCAAGCCCGCCGATGCCGATCCTGATGCGAACTACCCCGTTCTAGTTGTAGGTGATTTTTTACACTCCCGTGTCTGCATAGCATTCAAGCGACATATTTTTCAGTGGATATATGGTGGTGGATTTGAGATCGGTGGTCCCTCTACGTGCGTGTCCCCCCATCTTACTCGGTCTACCGCTTTGTCTGAAAATCGTTTCCTGGCAGTTACGATGGCGGAAAGGTGGTCGAACGTTCGATTGAACTCAAGCAGCCGGTCATCTACGTCAGCATTAACTATCGGTGAGGTCTTTGTATTCACATTGGGAAGCACCCCTCTGACGCCGACGTTTCTAGTCTTTCTGGTATGTTTGTTGATTTCCTGCGGATGCTCTCCAGATCCTAATCTTTCGTCATGACAGCCTTGGGCTTCTTGCCCGGGAAACAAGTCAAGGATGGGAAGGTCGGCAATCTTGGCCTTCAGGATCGTAAGTTGATTGCACTCCGAATCGAACCGTTCGTTCACGTATCTTCAAGAACGCGTCGGGTTGAGATGGGTGCAGAAATACATCTCAAAGTTCGGCGGTGACCCTTCGAAAGTGACGATGTAAGCGAGAATCCGCATCACCTTTGGCGCCGTCGACTTAGTTTCGGACAGCTGGGGAGAAAGCGCTGGTGCCATCTCGGTGGCCATGCAAATGATAACGAACAAAGGAAACAACGAAAACTTGTTCCGCGGCGGGGTCATGCAGTCCGGTGGTCCCATCCCAGTCGGCGACATTGAAAACGGTCAACGGTACTACGACTTCATGGTGGAGAAGACCGGCTGTAAAGGACGTGCCGACACCCTCGATTGCCTTCGCAAGATCCCGTACGCCACGTACAAGAAGGCCATGGACGAGTCTCCGAACATGTTTTCGTATCAGGTAGGAGCGCATGTTGCACTTCTGAAGTGTGTTTGGAGGCTTCATCGTATCACAGGCACTGATGCTCGCCTGGTTGCCCCGAGTCGATGGCGTGTTCTTGACAGAGCCACCTCAGCATTCCGTCATACGTGGCAACGTAGCCAATGTACCCATAATTACAGGTATGTTCCGTCTTCGCATCCGGTATCGCGGGTCTCATCTGCTTTACAGGAAACTGTGACGACGAGGGCTCTTTGTTCTCGTTTTCCTCCAACAACATCACGCAAGTATAACTGTTCTTGTCGTCGCGCGAGAAGCTCATCTGTTGGTTTGACAGCACCAATGCCGAATTGAAGGACTACATGAAACAATACATGATGTGGAATGCGACGGACAGTGAAATTGACCTGCTTCTGAAGCACTATCCGGATGACCAGAGGGCCGGTTCTCCTTTCGACACCGGTTATAACAACGTCTTCAGTACGTTTTCTTGCACGACTCGGCCTAATCGAGACTGAGGTCGATCACCAGGTCCACAATTCAAGCGCATCGCGGCCCTTCAAGGCGATTTCGTTTTCCACAGCCCACGTCGGCTGCTATTGGAGAGAGTGGCTGGAAGGCAAAAATCATGGGGATTTAGTTCGTGTTTAATTAGGTGAAATCCAGCTGCTGATCGCTGATGCACTTCGCAGTCCATAAGCGCGGCAAGGATATACCTTTCGCTGGAGCGGTATGGGGCAGCTTCGTATCTTCAACTCGCAGACGGCTGACTTGCTCGCTTCTAGTTCCATGGGTCGGATCTCGCGAACTCGTTTGCGACGCTTGAGCCAACTCAACTGTCAGACCTTCTGAACTACATCATTTGGTTTACTAACAAACTGGATCCCAATGGTGACACCCGTTCGATGACCTGGCCGCAATGGGATCCTCTGAAGCCCAAGGCACTTATCTTCCAAGACGACATACTTTTCCCCAGGGTGATTGGGGACGACAACTACCGGACTGATGCCATGCAGTTCATGAGGAACATCTCCCTGATTCGCCGTATTTGATGACTATATTCGTTCCGTACGTGAATAGTGGCGGAGCCCTCCCTAGTCGCTGTACTTCAAGTAGAGTCTTGACCTTGAATTTTTACGATTTCCGCTTTCCTGCGTACGGCATTTCGAGCTTCAAGGGACGAGTTTTGGCGTGCCGCACCATAGTTAATAGAATGTCAAATCATCCCTCCCCGACCCGGATATCTCGACGCTCACGCCTCCTTAGCAATCCACAAGGACAGTCGAGTCATCAATACTCGATTCCTAGCCCGCGATAAGTTGCGCAATAGGAACGTTTTCGTATTTTGGACTGGTCCACCTTGCGTGCGTTGCGGGCTGTAAGGACGTCTACGTTGTGAAAAATGTTGGCCCAAACCTCGTCTATCTCCTCCTCGATCTCATCAGTCTAACAAGTATAGAGAAACGGGCTGGTCACGCCTTTGAAGCGTCGATAGATAAAGGTTAAGTAATCGAACCAAGAGGCAAACAGAATTCCGTACACTCACGTAGAAGTCGAGAACAGACGAGGATCTTAACGATGGATACTACGTGCAAAGCTCTTGGCTCTGCGACTTCTACGCCTTACTCGGACCGTAGCTCTCCCAGTAAACCTCGTTGGTCGTGCTTCACCGGAGCGCATGCATCGAGTATGATTCCTGCACCGCCGCGTGGAAGTGCAGTATATGAATGGTTCGTCACCGTGTCACCCGTGGATACACTGCTCCTGTCAGCCGGCTTGCCTTCGGTGCATGGTCAGGGTAGCATGTAGGGTATCGTATCCACACGCGCGCCAGATTCGCACCCCAAATCAACCACACTAAGCTATAAGAACCCGTTCAAAGCACAGACGCGAACTTATCCCACCGAATTTTCCCACCTGCAAAGGAAAGTTAGGAAACGAGCAGTCGTGCGATGTCAGTCTATCGGATTATCATCAGGTCAATGTGGTGGGTAAAATGGTAATCGCCTCTCCTGTCCCACGCTGGAGTGCTCGGGGAGTGCTCCCAAATCGGTTGCCGCTTTGACATATTGGAGAGACGTAGCATGCTCTTTGACCTTACTATATGGCCGAGCGGCATGTTGAAGAACTATTGCGTAGAGAGTAGCATCGGGTCTTTTACCTGAGACTGCTGGAAAAGGCAGGCGAGCAGCCGCAGAATGCCAGTGGTTGCGGCGTGGGGTTCTTGCTTGGATTCTTGGCAAGGTTCTTGGTCACGTCTTCTCACTTGATAGCTCGATGGTTCGTCAGGGGCACGTTTGATTCTTCCATTGAAAGTTGACAATGGGAACGGGTCAATCAACTACTGAAGCTTACTGAAGTTGGTACTCGTGCCGTGGGAATTGGTTGGAAATTGGAATACTGTACCGAACGAAAGTAGCGGCTGCGGCTGCGGCTTCAGCGCTCTAGATCTTCAGACCTATCACCGTGCTAGGCTCGCTCGCTGAGCGTACTCAGGCTAACCCGAGGATACCAGATCATATACCAGAGTACTAGTGCGTTGGTAGGTCAGTGCCCTTTATTCCTCGCAGATGACCTATTGAACTGGGCACTGGCAGCTCACGATATGATTCAGAACTTCCCGCCAGAGCTTCTCTTCCATATCTTCCGCTATGCCTGCGTCGACGAAGGCGTTACCGCTCGCTCTCTTTCACTCACCTCAAAATACGTTTCGTCTGTCTCTTCTCAATTCTTATTCAACACGCTCCACCTTGCGAGTGTCGACAGCCTCCAGTGTGCCGTTCATCGCCTCTCATCCCTTCCTCCCCACCTTCGGCAAGTATATCACCTTTTCGTTTCGGACTTGGCAGACAGACTCCTGCCAAGTCAAAACCAGACCTAGTACGTTCACGGATTTTACCCCGTAGCGACCATGCGTAAACGGCCCAAATCATGATGTGTGCCTCTTCCCCAGAGCGAGTGCTTCACCCAAATCTCATCCGACCTGTTCTCGCAGATCTTGCTTCTCACTGCGCCGACTCTCCGTACCCTGACCGTCATCATCCGCACCGCACGCATCAGCAGCATCCCCGAATGCATCGCACACACCGCCATGCACGACTTGACAGACCTGACGCTGAGCTTCAACCCGACGCGCATCGCAGTCCCGCTCGACCCAGCCTCTCGAGACCCACCCAATGCGAACCTGCCCCGGCTGCGCCACCTACACATCGACACCTGCCACGTCTTGTCCAGCACCGTCGCGCCCACAGTTGCGCTCATCACGGCGCACGCACCGCGCCTGGCGACCCTCCACGTCTCCGACGTCCTCCTCATGCCCGGCTGCGCGGCCGTGCTCGCGCGGATGCTCGGTCGCCTCCCGCTGCGGGACTCGTACGGCTGGGTCGTACCCGAGGACGTGATCGACAGCACCGCGCGCCTCCCGTTCAGCGTGCGGGAGTTCGCGCTGCAGGTGCGCGACTGGCCGATGACGTTCGTCCCGGAGCTCGCGCTCGTCGAGGTCATGGCGAGCATGGACTACGGCGACGGGTTCGTACTGCTCCCGCCGGGGCGGGAGTCTCGGCCCTGGAAAAAGGAGTGGTTGGCCCGAGTTGCGGACAGGTCTTTGGAGGATGTTTGAGAGCAGGGTTGGTGATGTGCGTCCCGTGCGCGAAATTGGAAGCTCCCCTGAAGCTCCCTTACATTCGTTGAGAACGACACCCAATTGCGAAGTGACCGTGGTGCCTGCAAAGCGCTTGTCCGCATTGATTTCGTACCTTCCGACCCCTCTCCTCGGGCATCTTCGTCAAAATACACCGAAAGATGCGGCGGCTTATTCTATCTTCGTTCTCTCCTTTCTTAGTTTTAGTTTTAGTTACAGTAGAGCGCCTATTACATCATAATCACGTGAAGAATATTAGCGATCCTGTATATAGAAAAGTGAGCAGTGACTCGAAAACACGGAACGAAAGTACTTGAGACGCACCATTGACAGACATGCCAGCAGAGAGACGTATCTCTGACCTTACCTCATTTCGATACACTCCCACGAAGCGAGCTCACCCCAAACCGTACCAGCAGCGAGCAACGTCTGAATCATTACCACCAAACGGCGACTGCGACCCTTCTCTCCAAGAAGCAACGGACTTCTCCAAATGTGAGCAAGCCCAAGACGACGATCCTTGTTCCAGTAATTATTTTCTCTTTTGCAAAAAAGGTGATATGTACTATCCTCTGACGCCCTCCGAGCGCGACGCGTTCCGCACGGAGGCCGGCAAGCGCGTCCCGCCGCACCACTGGGCCGTATACGACCTGATACGCGATATCCCCGCGGGCAAGGTATCGACGTACAAGGACGTGAGCTCTGCGCTCGGCTCGGGCTCTCCGCGCTCCGTCGGCGGCGCGCTGCGCAACAACCCGTTCGCGCCGCGCATCCCGTGCCACCGCGTCATCGCGTCGAGTCTCTTCGTCGGCGGTTTCAAGGGCGAGTGGTCGTCGTCGTCGCACAGTGATGGGGACGCCTCGGCGAAGGTGGGCGGCAGGAATTGGCACCGGGCATTCCGCGGCGGCGGGATGGGCCCGTTGCAGAACGAGAAACTGCGCATGCTTGTTCGTGAGGGCGTGCGCTTTGGGCGGGATGGGCAACTGTCGGTCAGTCAGGACGCCGTGTGGAAATTCGGGCAGGACGCGGATGGTCAGTAAGTTGCGTCGATTGACTGTGCATCATGCGAAATACATAGGTTTTTATAACCCGATTCATGTTTAACCGCTAGGAGTCTTCGCCATTCAGAGATCCGCATCGAGGTGTCGTGGCCGCGCGAGCTATGGTAGTAGCCTATGCTCAGACGCGTGCGCCTCACACGAGCCATATACTTTCGTTGTTAATAGCGTTGCAGTTCAAGAGCCACTGCGCCTCTCGTTCCTTCGCCGTCAAAGATAATACGTATTCAAGTTCATACTCTGCCTCGAGAGATAGATAGTAGCTGCTGAACGCGGCGAGGGTATCTCGTGCGACAGTAACAACTTGAACGCTTTCTCTTACATCGTCACTCATAGCGTGCAAGATTAAGCCCGCTCCAACGTTGCTGCAACATGATTTTAGACCCCGTTTTGCCTTACCTTTTTCCGCTACCATTATATCATATATCAAGAGGTGCGATGAAAAAAACAAAAGGCATGGCCCGTGCTATGGTATGTATACGTCCACGAGCGGCATTCTCAAGTCTCCTCTAAGTAAAATTACACCAAATAACTGCGGCGGTGGTAAAGGTCAGATATATACGTAATGTGTAGTTAAGTGGGATCCTGGTTAGTCCGTGCAGGCAGAAAGGAGAGGAGAGCTAGCGATATATATAAAATTACGCGAAGGATAGCGCAATAATGAGTGCGAAAGTGGCAGTAGCTGTGGAGATGAGTGACGGCCACGCGGACGGCCGCGCCCTGTGAACAGACGTCAGCAGCTGGATAAAGGAATATCGAAACGCAAGGCACGCACAGCGAGGAAAGCGACGAGCTGGTAGGGGACGACAAGATCTTCACGGTCAGCAGCGCGACGAGCCCGTCAACCGCATTCGTCCCGTTCGCGCCGACAGAAAGGTAGTGGTTGATCCCGTCCGAACCGTTCGTTAGGAAGCCCGAGACGTATTCTACACTGTTCTGGTACACGTATCCGCCGTAGGTCGTCTGTCCAGAAAATGTCGTCGTGTTCGTTAGGTTTGCCGTTGGGACGAGGTCCGATTGCGCAGTCGCATTACCGACGAGCCAGTCGCTGCACAAGAGCGACACCAAAGGCAACGGCGGCGATGACGGCGAGGGATTCGGGTAAGCAAGATCAGTAGTGTGTGACAAATTGGGTTAGACGTACCGAGCGAGATTGTACCTTTGCGGTGTCGTAATGGGAAGGGGGTCTCAGTAACGCAATGTATTGACAGTGGGGGATGCGCACCCGTTAAAGACGATATCGTGGCTCACTTGGGAATAGTGGTCAACATCAAATTGGAAATGTCACGCTAAATGTAAACTCACATGCTTCCGGAAGCTCATAAGAAACAGCCATAAATACGGCACCACTAGAAAGCATTAAAATGACAACGTCATCGGTCAGGGCGAGCAGGGCGCACCTATTAGCCTCACTGCCGGTCTGTGTCCAATATCGGAAATGGTTCCCGCCTTGTACCGTCTCCTTACACGTTCCCAGTGTAGGGTCACCATAATCCCAACGTATCACCGCCGTCTCGTTCACTTTTTTGTCATATGGAGGAAAAAGACGAGATGAGGAACGGAAGAAAGAAAAAAAAAAGATCATAAACGCACGATACCCATGGCCGTCACCGAGATTGACCGCCTGATCGCTCCCGGAATGTTGCCCAAGGCATTCGCCAGCGAATCCAATCGACCTGAACGCAACGAGGAGGGGAGTGTGAGTGACGCGCCGGGAGACGGAGGTGTCGGCGTACAAAAAGTAGTTGCGCAAGCCGCCATCATTCTGCTGATCAACTAGGACCGCGGAGTCGGATGTCCCAAGGAGTACGACATTTATTGGCTCTCCCAGGCCGGCAGGGAACGTGTTGTTTACTTCCTGAAGCAACCGTATCAGGCGCATGCCTAGATAAGGGGACGGTCGCACGCACCGTGAGCCAACTACCGCCTTGGTCGCGTGGGTCGTAGAAGCCCAGTGGTGGGACATTGCGTGAACTGCTGCGCGCGACGATGTTGAGGGGACTTAGTGGGAGCCCACGAGGATCCATGGATGAGGTGACGAGGAGTGGCCCATGATAGTAAGAGAAGGAAGGCAGCTGTTGCAGACATGCGATGAGTGGGATCGTGGGGCAGGCGAGTGTTCAAGGTTGCAAAGGCCGGGCTCAGTGCGCTACTGAGCCCGGACCTGGCTTGTCCCGGTCTTGGCCTTGTCCTCATGCACAATAACGGCAACGACAACCGGAACCCTCAACAAACATTCAATTCTACGGAGACGCCGTGGACTGCAGCCCCTTAAGCATCTAGGGGATGAGATGACGAGACAGCGCTCTCAACCGTCAACCGCTCAAACGCTCGGAACGATATAACTACAGTACTTCGTTTTTTCCGTTCCCTGCCGGTCATGGGCCCACCACCTCGACGAGTTTGTCATTCTGAAAAGGAACCCTTTACATTATCCAAAGGATTCTCCACGCACTTAACTTCGTTCCCTCGTTTAGCCTTGCTTTGGAACCCTTGTCGACGAGCCATGCTTCTGATAGCGCTCCCTCTCAGTCTGCCGTACATGGTATACCTCCGTGCGCCTTCCGCGTGGAAAAACATAGACGCTCGTCGGCCTCGCCGTTTACTGTAGCAGTCTCTTCAGTTTTTTCTTGTCTATTTTTCTTCACTCCGAATAGTACAGTATCATCGGGTCCAATTTATCGATTCGCATCTTATCTTGCCGTGCACAGAGAAACGACATTTCCAATCCAACCCCCCGATCTCAGGTGATGCAAGAATCATTACGAAAAAATGACGGACAGATCATGCTATACTAGCATCCTCGGGTACGTCCAATGTACAGTATTTTGCTTCGTTGTGTGAGGAAGAAACGTAAAGAAAGGGCGGGGTTGATACCAGATGACGGGACTGGAGATAGTTTATCTGATCATAATTTGCCTTCCATCGGGGCACTCCTTATGGTCGCGAATCGCGATGCTGGCACCCAGATCCGAGCAGTATCAGAGCGAAGGGGCCTAATATCCAGGCTTCCGCGACCGTCCGGCTGAACGTGTATTAGCAACCAGGGGAAACAGGTCTCAGGGCAACTCGTGCACTAGGTCTCTAGTTCGTTTTCCTTTCAGGTCCCTTACTCCTCCCACACTCGCACTGGCAGTGGACAAATGTGAGTTGACAAAGTCATGTGCTTGGGACGCTGGCGTCCTTACCTCTGGCTCTGTTTATGCGCACAGGCGGCCCTTCATTTCTTTCATTCCTCACGTCTCCGCCAGATAGCTATGGGAAGCATTGCTTGAGCCGATGTGGCGCTGACCAGGGAATAAGTGACATTTGAGACCATGGTTCTACAGTATATTTGGATTCATACGTAATGGTACTTCGGGTGCAGGACGAATGGCAGCGCTTGCATACCCATTGCCATTAACTTGCTACAGTATACGAGTCCAGTATACGGTCCAGTCCAGTACTGCTTCCTTCGATCACCAAAGTGTGAAATGTAAAGACATACAGTATCGTGGAACAAGAAAATGTAAGACAGGCAGAGAACGGATAATACAAAACTTGAGTGCAAACTTCACCCCGTGTGACTGAGGAATCGGTTGTAATGGTACAGCAGTTTGGCAATATCGAATTCTAATATGTGGGCCAAGGTAATCAAAGCACCCCGCTTCGCTGTGAGGTGGAGACGGGAAAGAAGAGTCGCCAGTCAGCCAAGGCTAACGACACGCATGACGTGGCGTGACTCACCTTGTTTCTGGGCTAATTGGATATTGACAGAAGAGAAAGAAGTGCCCGCAATCGCTGCAGCCCCCTGCGCCCCAGCTGCGTGTAGATCGATCCGGCAGGCGACCTGAAGGACGATCCAGGCATCGGTGACCACCTGACTGCGATAAAGAAATCCCACCCAATCAAGTCAGTTACTTCGTCCTTTTGTCTTTTTGGAGGAAGACGTTGGGGTGAAAAAAAGAAAAGGGAAATAATTACATGAGTTGTTTAGCGCGTTCGGGCTCTAGGTTGCCATGTCGCTTCACGTATTCCACCCACACTCTCAACGCCTGCGTGATCGTTCCGCGGAGGGCACAAGATTGGGCGAAATGAGCAGATGTGAGATGTGATTCAGCAACCTTGTCTTCGGATTAAATCTGGCGGGCGCCTTAACCTCATATTGGGCAGCTAGGCCTAACGTCTCCGTCGTAAATGCCTCGGTGTTCCCCACGTCCACAATCTAGTAGTAAGTCAAACATAATCGTCACGTAACATGCTCGAGGAGGAGCACGATAAGAATAATTTACCTGTTTCCATGCCACGCACTGCGCTGACTGCTCCGCGTAGTAAATCATGCAAATGTGGAGGATGATGGGGGGTGCGGGAGGGGACACAAACGGTACTTCCGAACACGGCTAGACTTATATGCAAGGCGGTACCTTGCTCAATCCGAGTAGTCGTTGTTCGCTTCTTCTTCGCCAGCGGCTATGGTGACGAATTCAGGCTCATTAAGCATGAAGCACGTTAGACCTCGGACGGAAACGGTTGGGGTTGACCATGTCCGACCTGTGAATAAAGGAGCCTCCGTCGAGGCTGTGTCCGCCATATGGTACAGTCGAAATTGTCATAATGCATAATGAGTTAGGGCCATTTTCGACATACACGACACGCCCCCGCGGCATGGTATGATGCAAAAGGCCCAGAGGATGTTGCGTTGGCAGCGAGCATCCAAGAGCTCCACTCTGTTCGACTCTGAATAAAAAGAAGCCAAGTTGTACCTGCATGCCCGCGTTGCTGTCCTCACCCATCTGCGACATCAATTAGGGGGGGATCGTCGTCATTATACAATTGAAGTTTCAATCGGGAATATCGTGTACGTCATACGTTGAGCCTCTGGCGCCGCGGTCGTCATCGTTAGAGGCGCATATGGGATGAGGGGGGCCGAGGCCGACTCGGAGGTTGACGCGTTGACGGTGTTCCCGGTATGGAAGTGCTGCGCCAGCTCACTGCCGCTGAGTCATCACCCTCGTGGTCGTTGATTCTATTTGCGCGACTCGGACATGTTGGAATTGTGGGGCTTGCGGGGACCCTCCGTCAACGCCTGCTCGCTTGTTGCTTGCTATTTTTTGCACAGAATTTGGGGTGGGGGTGGGGAAAGAACCTTCAGTGATCGCGGGCAACCAGTTTCCCACCCCCAAACCCCTTCAGGTTTGCGCTTGCCACTGTAGTCCAGCTACGAAGAATTATCGGGGGGGTTGGACGCTTTTGGAAGGTGTGTCTGTTCCTTGGGCTGTTTTTTTTTTCTTACTGTTCCGTGGTCGCACATAAATGATGCAGTCTGGACCCATCCAAACGGTGTCGGAATGGCGGAAACCTCTCTCTGCCCACTCATGTGGTATACTGGTTGTGTGTCTAGCGCATCTGCATCCGCAGGTCGAAATCTAGACAACCCATCAACCCTGAAGAAGCTCATCTTGTACGACAGGGAATCGAACACACATTTAACTTTGGGCCGCGGACTTGGCACCTGGTGGCCTGACCGGATAGTGAAGATCCTTTTGGAGATTGTAGCTTGGTGTGGCATGTGCCGTCCTGCAGTACCGTGACAGGTTGAGCATAAATGCAAAAATACAACTCAGAACTCCAGCGAGAACTGTATACAGTACCCTGAAACCGCTGACCCCCACTGCCTCAACCCAGCCGACGACTGAGCCCGGGAGGGAAACATCTCGACGATGATCGGGGACTCACGCGACCAGCAAGTGTCAGCTCAGTTTGGTGACGACGTCGTTGAACTCACTTTGTGGCTTCACCGCGTAATCAAAGTCCTCCAAACTGAATTACTGTATTTTTGTTTTAAAAGAAGTCAACGACGGGTGAAACGCGGCATGAGAATATCGTCTTAATTAGGGAACCTGGTCCGGATAGTGTCTGGTTGTGAGAAGAGAAGAGATATGGCGGCGCGAGTGCCTGAATATACAGTATCGCCGCAGATCTGATTGTGCCACTCGTGGGACCCACACAGTCTGTCATTCGAGTTGCTATAAAAAAAAGAGTTCGCGATTCGGATATCCAGATTACAATCCCCGAGTCCCGGAATATTTAAGTTATTCGAGACTAGCGCCTGGGTCCGCGTGACCTTAACCCCGTCTGAAACACCATCTCGGTCGGGTCGGCTGCCAATTCCATTACGTCGTACAATACACGCATGCTGTGCATAATCTTCTGTCGTCGCCTAGCCAGTGGCTACTCCACCTCCCCTTGTCTTTTCCATCCCCGTTTCACCCTCCCGGGGCACACTTTGTGGGGCATTCTTTGGGTCCTCATGCCCCGACCCGGGCAAGATGATCGATCGCACACCCATCAATCTTCGAACTGAACCTGAGCAAAACATACTGTTCGACGCCCGTCGGACCTTTGCTAAGGGAGCTTCTCTCCCACCCTGACTTCCATCATATATAAGTCCATGCGCATGTGCTCGCTTACCCTTCCCTCTCCCCAGCAGCCCGTCGCTTCTTCCCTTCCCAGATGGCGCCCTACTTCATCCGCAGTCTCGTCCCGCGCCGCGAAGCTCGTGCACAGAATAGCAGGCCGCTTCTCGAGGTCCTTCGTTCTCTCACATGGGTCCAATGGGCGCAATTCTTCTCTGGGTATGTCTTATTCCCTCGAGCAATCAACCGGGCTAATTGTGTCCTTTTTATCTGCGCAACAAAGGTGGCTTGCTTGGACTTGCGATGCGATTGACTTTTTCAGCGTGTCGCTCAGCGTCACTCGCCTTCAAAAACAATTCAATAAGGACAAAGCTTCTACCATCGTAAGCTCTACGTCCCCCTTTCCGTATTACCGCGACTGAAAGTTGATTGTTATCGTACCTTTATAGACACAGGCCATCACGTTGACACTTCTGTTCCGGTCCGTAGGCGCTGTAAGTGCTTCCTCATCACACGATTGATGAGCACGTGTGCAACATTTTGGGCGTCTGGGGGGAGCTGTCACTCCCGTGTCGGCTAGATATTGCTTCCAGTCCTTCCCACCAGAAGGCGTGCTCCACTCGCCCTTCCTCTCCCCGGTGTCCACTTTCAGGAAGATACTGATCGTCTCCCACTACCCTAGGTCGTCTTCGGTGTCCTGTCTGACCGTTACGGGCGGAAATGGCCCCTCGTGATCAATCTACTTTTCTGTGCTGTCCTCGAGCTCGGCGCTGGATTTGTCAACACCTTCCAACAGTTCCTCGCCCTTCGCTCTATCTTTGGTATTGCAATGGGTGGTGTCTGGGGTCTCGCGTCATCAACCGCGCTCGAGAATCTCCCTGTCGAAGCGCGTGGTCTTGGCTCCGGCGTACTTCAGCAGGGATACGCCTGCGGATACCTCTTCGCTGCAGTCATGAACCTCCGGCTTGTTCCTCACACCTCCACTACCTGGCGCTCGCTCTTCTGGGCTGCCGCGGGCATCTCGGCGTTTGCTGCCTTTATTCGTGCTATTGTCCCCGAGAGCGAGGTGTTCCTCCGCGCGCGTGCGGAAGAACGTGCAAAGGGTGCGACCACGGGAAAGAAGACAAAGGTGTTCATTCACCAAGCTGGCGCAATGCTGAAGAAGCACTGGCTTCTGTGCGTCTACGCCGTGCTTCTCATGACTGGTAAGTTACGTCGAATCCGTAATTAGCGAGTGGCGTGGGAGTTGGGGAGTCCTTAGGCGAGAGGCTAATAATCTATTGACTCAGGCTTCAACTTCTTCTCGCATGGCTCTCAGGATTTGTACCCTACGTACCTCCAGACGACCAAAGGGTTTGATAGTTACCATTCCACCGTCGCCACCATCATTGGCAACTGCGGTGCCATCGCGTACGTCCACTCTCCGTCCGCATCTAGGGTATCTGTGTAATAACTCTGCCGTTCGCGTAACAATAGCGGTGGTGGCATTGCTGGTATGGCTTCGCAGTACATCGGCCGTCGTCTCACCATCGTCATTTTCGTTCTGATTGCCGCCGTGTTTATCCCGCTCTGGATCTTGCCGAGCAGTTTCGGTGGGCTTTCTGCGGGCGCGTTCTGGCTGCAGTTCGGCGTCCAGGGCGCGTGGGGTGTCATCCCGATCCAGCTTGCCGAGATGAGCCCCCCTGGTTTCCGCGCGACTTTCCCCGGCGTCACCTATCAACTCGGAAACGTAAGTACAAGTCCTCACTTCCTTGTTATGTGCGAGGTTTGTTGACTGACTTTGTATATTCGATAGATGATCTCTTCCGCATCTTCACAGATCGAGGCGACGGGTGGCGATCACTTGAAGACTACGATCATCAAGGATGGTGTGCGCACGGTCGTGCCCGACTATGCCCGAGTGCAGGGTATCTTGATTGGCACCGTGGCTGCTTATATAATCCTCCTCACTGTCATTGGCCCCGAGTGCGTCCTCCTTTCCTCCCTTCCACATTTCAGTTTGAGACCTCTCTTTGTGTAGGAATCACGGATCGAACTTCGAGAAGCACGGTCTCGCCTTTGAGAGTGACTCGGATGCCAGCACTCATGATCAACACACCGTTAATGACGAGAAGCAAGACGAGAAGCTGAGTGATACACGCTCAGAGGTGATAACCAACGAGAAAGTTTAAAGGTTGACCTAATCAGCAGTGAGTCGCTCGTTCGTCTACTAGTAAACAGTACCTTAAAGAAATCCAGCCTCGCACCTCCTATCCCGCCCCCGTCCCTGCTACTGTTTGGTTAATACTAATTTGGAAGAGAATATTCCTTTCACACTTTTTTCGCCCTTCTCTTCTCCCTTCGCCGCCATTGGCATCGATTTTTGGTGTTGTGGATCAAGTTATCTGTTAGGGTTTATGGGTGTACGATAAGATTGAGGCTGAGTGCCTCTACCTGCTTTGCTCAGTTTCTCACGCTCTCTCTGATACGACCATCGACGTCAACTCATCACGAACAACTTGTAGTTACCCATGTTGACGACCCGTCATTTGACTGGCGTTGCGTAGAATTTAGCGTTTATAGAAATACAGTCGAGCAGACGTCACAAACCAAAAACTAATCACACGCCGCCGTGAATGAAGTGCTTTATACATCATACGTACGTACAAACAAAGGTTTCTGGATCGCTTCGCGCGTCGATGAAACTGATGTGTGTGGCGCCAGGCAGGCAGGCGGTGAAACACTTCCGAGACTCAGATACTCACTGGCATTCCCACCGGGTTAATATCGGCGATCGGAGAAACGACCCATTGACACACGCCGCCACTCTACCATACGTCCACGTATCGATACCCAGTTCTACCTAGTATCCAACCAATTATCGTAGTAAATCGCGTGCGGGCGGACTGGTAACGAGGCTGTTCGTCTATGACCGAGGTGGGACTTTTTCGTTTTCGTTTTCGTTTTCGTTTTTTTTTTTTTTCAATCTTTTTATTACAGTACTTGGTTACGTTTTGAAATAAATACTTTCCGTCCAATTGATCATAATCATATTTGGGGTCGGTGGTGGGCACCGTCCACATCCATCTACCAGGCTGATGATGGTGGTGACCGTGGCGGAGTCCAGGGGTTGCAGACTCGAAGATTCGGAGAACGGAGTGACTCGTTATCAGTATTAAATCGCATTACCCTGTAACTGGAGGTCCTGGCCCGAGGATCTGTTCTTACGCCGGCGGCGTACGTTGATCATCAGGTTGTGTACTAATGGAAGTAGGCCAAATCGCTGTATGGCCATATGTATGTATGCGGCGTTCAAGGTGTGCCTTCTTATTTCCTCGACGTCGCGGTTGGGTTTGAACAGGAATTGCCCGAATGTGTTGTCAATGCATCAAGGCTTGCATCAAGGTGCAAGTCACAAGTTGGCCTTTTTAAGATGAACATCTATCGGTATTGTAGCTTCATCTTGTACGAGGGCTACGCCAGCCACCCAAGAGACTTCGAGGGTTCAAATACACAAGGATGAATGAACCCGGCAAAGAGTGGACCGGGGGTTAGAGGCTTCATACCCAGTGGGAATCCCGATTAATGAAATGAATTTAATGGATGCAATTGAATTCGATTGAATAAATTCAATCAAATCCGAAATTTTGGACTATATCCATTTGGATTCAATTGTGTGTTGAATAATAATGATATTTGTTGGATGCGATTGTACAGTGATTGGTTTTCATCAGGAAAACCCATGATTTACTTATCAGTTCTTTTTGCACTTTTTGCACTTTCTTCAAGTAAAAAAAGTACACTCAGTGGAAAGTACCACCTACTTTCCAAAAGAAATCCCCAAGGAAATCCCTTCTTCTTTCTATGTACCTTTTCTTACCTTTCCACCTTGCTTTCCACAATACTTTCTGAGTGTACTTTACTTTTCTTAACAATTAGTGATTTGCCTGGGTAACCCTTGACAAGGGCTACACGGCCAGACAGTGGAACTGTCCTGAGGTTGGCCTGGGAAGAGTAGCCGGAGGATGCTCTAGTTACAACCTACAGTGATTTTTGGCCGCCGGATGGCAGGATGAACGAGAAAATATAATTGTGTTGTCGATGCAAACTCCGTGGGCTGGTGGTCGTTGAGCCTGCGGTTGGTTTTGGTTGCAACTGAGTACCTTGCAGAAGCAGGACGGAGTTGGCAAATCCCTCACCCCTCGGTTATCTGAGATTGTACCATGGGATGGTTCTAGGTCCTGCTTACGGATACATACAAATCGCACTCAGGTTGAAGCAAAGGCAACCTGAGGTTGTCATTCCGTCCAAAATCAGTTAGCGACAAATTGATCCGCACACCGCCTTGGGTTTCATCCTTTGGCTATCCTGTGGACCATGTATGGACAGCGTGAACACCACATCATACACAGGTCCACAGCGGCCTCCCATTTTATTTAAAAACATTTTCAGATTTATTGTACACCTCGCTCGCTATGGTACGACAAACAGCAGTCTAGAAAATGAACTAATGGGGTATATAAACAAATGAGTTGGCACAGAATGGTGGGCGACAATAAACTACTGAAAAAGGTGTGGGGAAAGCTCAGAGTCGAAGATGATGGGGAGGGGTGGTTGGTGGTTGACGAAAACTAGGTGAAAGACAGCGCCGAAAAATGGCTCCTCTGGTAGGGGAAATGTCCAGGAGATGTTAACTCAGTAGGTAGACGCTGCAGTGTTCTTGATAAGCACTGGAGTCCAAGCCTTGAAGGGTAGGTGTCAACATTGCCCGTGACAACGGGGATGAAAAAGAGGGACAGACGCACATTAGCAGCACCCTGAAGTGTCAATATCTGTTCCTGCAGCCACACCCCCAGGAACACCCTTGACCAGACCACCAAAGTCGAAAGCTTAGGGGAGGTTGTGGTCGTGGTACAAGCTCATGTGAGGTGGCACGTCGTGTTTAAAACCAAAGTAAAGAAGCCTGAGAATTGGCGAAGGGAAGCTGTGAACTGGAAGCTGTCAGTAATGATGCGAGCCACAGTGTATTCGGAGAGAGAGACTGTGGTGACATGACAGACAACCTATGTATTGTGATGTGGTAGACGACGGACCGGGTTCTCGATATCCGGAGTGCCGGCCCAGTTCAACCTCAGGTTGTTCTGCCAGCGTCCCCAGGTGCGGCTCAACACTAAGCACCTGCCGAAAATGGTAGGTCCTCGGTAGTGAATGGCACGGGTTTACATACCCGTGCGGGTTCGGCCCGGGGGTTTGGGCGGGTACGGGTACGGGTACCGAATTTGTGACCCTCACGAAACCCGTACCCGTGGTCACGGGTTACGGGTTTCGCCGGGCACGCAAGTCGCCGGACCGGACGCTGCTGCAACGTGTCAACAGACCGCCATTGTCATCCGACGCTCACTCGACTGCGTAGCTTGGCCCAGGGAGCCCTCAATTAAAGAAGCTAAGTCTTTTTTCTTTGTCTTATCCTTTTAGCTAACTAACCAGTACAATGTTTTTCTTTCTTTCTAGGTTTTAACCAGCGCTGCCTCCACCTCGCCGCGCGCAGGCCTGTAGCTGCCACCTCCACCTTTGGCTTGCAAGTGCCAACTCCACCTTCTTACGGCGCGCAAGAGCTGCCATGCCCCATCGCGACACTACGACACCGGCGTGGCATGCGGGCCTCGCCACGACGCTACGACAGCGACACGGCGTCGCAACGCCACGACTGCGACGCGGTGCCGCACGCCACGACTGCGACGCGGTGCCGCAACCACTCTGGACTCGGTGCCGCAACGTTACGACTGCGACGCGGTACCGCAACGCTACGACTTGCGACGCGGTGCCTCTATTGCCACGACTGCAACGTCGGTGCCGCGACACTACGACTTCGACGCGGTGCCGCAACAACACCACGACTGCGATGCGGCGCCGCAACGCCACGATTGCGACATGGCACTGGCACCTCAACGTACGACAGCGACGTGGCGCCGCGACGCTACAACAGCGACCACGGCGCCGCAACGCCATGACTGCGTCAGAGCGGCAACAACACAGCGACACCCGTCGCGGCGTGATGAGACAGCAACACGACGCGCGGCGCTACGACAGCGACACGGGCCGCCAGCGGCGTGACGAAGACGGCAACACGACGCGCGGCGCTACGAGACAGCGACGCGGCGCCGCGGCGTGGCGAA
>JAKELI010000497.1:0-34141 GCA_021525025.1 Lactarius hengduanensis
TGAAAAACAACTAAATAAGCCCATCAAAACCTTACACTCGGACCGTGGTGGCGAGTACGTCAACAATGACTTAAAGCACATACTTCGAGAAGCAGGAATCGAGGATATGCTTACGATGCCTCATTCTCCACAACAGAATGGGAGAGCCGAGCGTTTTAACCGTACGGTTATGGAAAAAGGCACTAGCATGCTTCATCATGCGGGCCTTAGCCTTGGCTTCTGGGAACAAGCGGTGCAAACCGCAGTGCAAATCTATAACCGCACTCCCACTCGTTCTAATCAGTGGAAAACTCCGCTGGAGCTCTGGGATGGTACAGTCCCAGATGTCTCTTACTTAGAGTATTCGGCTGCAAAGCCTACTATCATGTACCCGAACACAAACCGGCGCAAACTAGATCCTAAGTCGAAGGAAGCCGTGTTTGTGGGCTATGAGCCCCTTTCAAAGGGCTACAAACTCTGGGACAGACATAGCCGGTGCTTCATTTCTTCACGAGATGTTACATTTGATGAAGCGACCTTCCTGTCCCTGAGCGACCTGACTCGTCGCTCTCATCCTTCTACCTCTCCCGTGTCAGGTGAACGCGAAAGCGGAGCTGCCGGCGGTGAGATTTTCTTTGTAGTGCCTAGTCAGCCTACACCAGCTGTTGCCCCCACGGCACCTCAAGGCACCCCCGTCTTCGTACTCCCACCTATTCAGGTGCCCGTGGTACCCCAACAACAGCCTAGCACACCTCCGAACCCCACACCCGCTCCTGCGGACCAGACCATTTATCACACTCCCCCCTCCCAAGCCCCTCTTACAAACCCTGCCCCCACACGTCGTACCCGCTCTACTAGGCCTCCGGTAGTCTCCGCGCCTATACCTGCCCCTAACTTCAATAGGGAAGTGTCTCCTCCTAGGGAAACCCCTAGATCTCCGAGGAACACTCAGGCGCTCTCGCCTAATCGTCCAAGGCGGAGCACTAGGGTACGATTCACGAATCCTCGCTACTACACAGAGGACAACGATGAATTCGTGCAGGGAAGCAGCAGGCTGGGAATGATGGACTTGCTTAATATCGCAGAGGTACCTGGCTACAAGGAACCTCAGACGTACAAGCAGGCCATGGAGTCTACTCAAGCTGTCGATTGGCTTGAAGCATGCCAGTATGAACTGGACGCTCTTGACAAGCTTGCGGTCTGGCGACTTGAACCCCTCCCTGAAGGAAGGAAGGTGGTCAAGTGCAAATGGGTGTTCAAGAAGAAGGCCGATGGCCGTTACCGTGCTAGGCTAGTGGCAAAAGGGTTCACCCAACTAGAGGGGGTGGACTTTGACGAAACTTTCTCCCCAGTTGCCCGCTTTGAGTCCTTGAGACTCCTTCTTGCGTTGGCTACGCTTGAAGACTGGCATATTCACCAGATGGACGTCAAGTCGGCGTTCCTTCATGGGGAACTGGAGGAAGAAATTTATATGGAGCAACCAGTCGGTTTCGTCACAGCTGGCTCCGAGCACCTTGTGTGCCGGTTACAGAAGGCCCTTTATGGCCTAAAGCAGGCTTCCCGCGCGTGGAATGTGCAATTCCATGGGGTCTTAGTTGACCTAGGCTTCACGCGGACGTACTCTGATGCAGGAGTATACATGTATCATCTTCAAGAGGGGGGTGACACACTTTTCGTGATCTTATATGTAGACGACATCACTATACTCGGGAGCTCCCTACCAAAGATCAATGATCTGAAAGTCTCTCTATCAAACCGATATGAGATGACTGACTTGGGTGAAATTGAGTCATACCTCGGTGTTAACATCACCAGAGATCGTGCCAATCGCACAATGACCATCAACCAATCAGATTACATCCGCGATGTGGTTGAGTGCTTTGGAATGTCTGATTCCAACCCAGTATACACTCCTCTTCCCTCTGGCGCCGAGGCACACTTGATCAAATTTGAAGATCAGGCCTCTACTTCTGAGATAAAGAAGTATCAACAGATAATTGGGTCTCTGCTGTATGCGCAGATAGGAAGCAGACCTGATATTTCCTTCGCTGTTGCGCGCCTTAGTCAATTTGCTTCCAATCCCTCACCTCAGCATTTACGCCTAGCCAAATATGTCCTGGCATACCTAAACAGTACCATGGACTATGCATTACGCTATGCTGGAGGGACTGACTCAGATGGAGCTGGCCTTCATGGCTACTGTGACTCTTCCTGGGGAGATCAGGAAGAGAAACACTCCACCTCTGGCTACGTCTTTCTGCTTGCCAATGGGGCCATTTCATGGTGTACCAGAAAGCAAAAGACCATAGCACTATGGAAAGCAAGAGTGAGCAGGTCATTTTTTCAAATCGCGCTTCTCGGCTAAGCTAGCCGAGATCTCGGCTAAGCTAACCGAGATCCGGAGCCACATTTCCGGAATCCCAAAACCCCAACTCATTTTCAAATTATGTAATTAGCAAACTGGGCCCTCGTCCCGGTACTTATACATTTCATCGTGCGGTTTCTTGTCACGGTCACTGGCTACGTGCGAATTAATCGGGTCCGTGCGGCTCGGGGTCCATTGGCAGCGAGTTAGTTTGTTCCCCCAAGTTGCTCTCTTCTCTCTCATCGGCATCGGGCAACGTGCGTAGTACATCTCACTTGCTGCCACCAACTCTGACTAATACATCTTGTGCCACCGCTTTTTCTTCCTGCTGGTCCATGTCCATTCGTACTTCAATTCGTCTCCGTGGTGTATGGATCTTTGTCGAGGCCTTGACGGGAAAAGTTATCACCCCCGAGGTGGAATCTTCAGATACGAGGATCCAGGATGATCCCTCCTGACCAGCAACGTCTCATTTTCGCCGGCACAAACAGCTCGAGGGCGGACGCTCTCTGACTACGACATTCAGAAGAAGAGCACCCTTCACCTCGTTCTTCGTCTCTGGAGGTGAGCCATTCTTTCCTGACCAACGATGTCTCGTTTTCACCGGCAACAGCTTGAGGACGGACGTACGCTCTCTGACTACAACATTCAGAAGGAGAGCACCCTTCACCTCGTTCTTCGTCTCTGGAGGTGAGCCATTCTTTCCTGACCAACGACGTCTCGTTTTCGCTGGCAACAGCTCGAGGACGGACGTACACTCTCTGACTACAACATTCAGAAGGAGAGCACCCTTCACCTCGTTCTTCGTCTCTGGAGGTGAGCCATTCTTTCCTGACCAACTTCTCATTTTTGCCGGCAACAGCTCGAGGACGGACGTACGCTCTCTGACTACAATATTCAGAAGGAGAGCACCCTTCACCTCGTTCTTCGTCTCTGGAGGTGAGCCATTCTTTCCTGACCAACGACGTCTCGTTTTCGCCGGCAACAGCTCGAGGACGGACGTACGCTCTCTGACTACAACATTCAGAAGGAGAGCACCCTTCACCTCGTTCTTCGTCTCTGTGAAGGTGAGCCATTCTCTCCTAATCAACAACGTCTCATTTTCGCTGGCAACAGCTCAAGGACGGACATACGCTCTCTGAATACAACATCCAGAAGGAGAGCACCCTTCACCTCATTCTTCGTCTCTGTGGAGGTGAGCCATTCTTTCCTGACCAACTTCTCATTTTCGCCGGCAACAGCTCGAGGACGGACGTACGCTCTCTGACTACAACATTCAGAAGGAGAGCACCCTTCACCTTGTTCTCCGTCCCTGTGGAGGTAAGTCACTCTTTCCTGACCAACAACGTCCCATTTTCACCGGCAAACAACTTGAGGACAGATGTACGCTCTCTGACTACAACATTCAGAAGGAGAGCATCCTTCATCTTGTTCTTCGTCTCCATTGTGGCCTCTTAGCTGTTAATAGTGTCGTGTCGTATCGTAGTCATTGTATCGGACTACAACATCCAGAAGGAGAGCACCCTTCACCTTGTTCTTTGTCTCCGTGGAAGCAAGCCACCCTGACCAACAACGTCTCATTTTCGCCGGCAAGTCGCTCGAGGACGGACGTAGTACGCTCTCTGATTGCAACATCCAGAAGGCCCTTCACCTTGTTCTTCGTCTCCGTGAAGTTACCATTCCCTGCCAACACCGTCTCATTTTCGCTGGCAAACAGCTCGAGGACAGACGTATGCTCAGACCACAGCAAGTTCGCGCCGAAAACAAGCAGAGAGGTGCATAAACTTCTATGTACATTTCAACGCAGACTGACCCCCTCTAGTTAAACCTGCTCAACTTCCCCACCTTGGACAGTGGCCGCACCGCGAGGGAGCGCGAGTCGCACCGGTTGCAACACCCGGTGAATGATTTCCTCCGTCCCCGAGACGATCTTGATCCGCGCAGAAATGAAGATTTCTGCGCGCACATTCCTGCGTCGCATCTGTTGGACAGTCAGCGCGGCTTTAAAACGGCGAACCGACGACGTACCCAACCCTCTACTGGCTCAATAACTACGCTGCGCATCCAGTCCCAAGCGAGTCGAGCGATCGAACGAAGATATTCAAAGAACATCTGAGACGGTGAGTCAACACTTCATAACGTGTATATTGATTGACTTACTGTGATAGTGGGTGCGTGTGCACGTGAAGAGACGAGTGAGGCGATGAAGACGATGAGGAACGAGTGTGATGTTGGAAATGGTGTTGAGACACGGCGCGGGAACAAGCGCCGGCGTCGCTTCACGTTCGCCGCAGCGTCGGGCCTATCTTCCCATACGAATACACGCCTTGGCCTCTTGTCAGCGCATGTCACTTGTTCTTCGTCTTTCCGGAGGTAAGCCACCCTCCAACATTGTCTCATTTTCGCTGGCAAACAGCTCAAGCTCGAGGATGGATGTACACTTTCTGATTACAACGTTCACCCAGATGTGTTGGCCAGGCTACTGGCGCTTCACGAAGCCCCATGTCACTGTCTCACATCCCGTATGACAACAGGGCCAGCTCTTAATAGTGTTGTGTGTTCCGATAGCCCGAATGGTCTCGCGTTGCGGTTCCCAAGGTTCAGCAACATTCCACCCTCGTTCCCTTTCATTGGTGGCGCATTTGATGTCATGTCGTGTGGAGTTAGCCTAACTGTAGCGCGTGCTATTTTACTGTACATTCCATGTTTTATATAATACTGTTTTGGGACTACTGTATGTTCTGCGTGTGCCTTGTGTGCTTTTTTTACGTGTTTCCCTTAGGTTGTGGTTGGCGGTGTAGTGGTTCCGTTCTCACCTTTGAACAACTATCTTGTGTTTGTTCACACTCACGCCTTTTCACTCACTACAGTCCCACGGCCTTGTCTGCCGTGCTACGGTATCACCCATGCCACCTCTGAGGCATGAACAAGCAAGAACAGAAGTGCCACCAACAGGTTTACCGAGTCAGTCCCGGCAATATATTTTCTTCCCCACGTTTTTTTGGTAACCTTTTGCTGTCTCCAGCGTCGGTCAAACACACCATGGCAACCAGTACAGACAAAGTCACGGTTTGCTCTAAGATGCGTGCAAATCAATACCTTCCTTGTCGTACGCTCCCAGTCCCATTGCCTGCATCACCTGTCCATCTCAGCCTTGTCCTTGACAGCTCCAATCGACGAACTCCGACCAATTCTCGAACTGTACTTTTATCTTGGCATGAGCGACAAGGATATTGCCACCTCCATAATGGATCACTTTGACTCCGCGCGCTACGGTATAAGGTATGTCCCTCACCCTATTAATATGACCTGTCATAACCTGATTGCTTCGTCTTTGCAGTGTTCACACAGTCCGCCGCCGACGCAAAGATTGGGGCTTGCAGAGCACACGCCGACAAAGTCACACAGTTCAGAGCATTGCCGCTTTTGTTGACGACATCAAGAAGCGCTTTCCGAATCGAGGTGCTGAAACGATAAGGAAAGCATTACTGCTCGAAAATAAGATTCGCGTGCCAAGGTGTGTCCCACAATCCAGATGTGAATATGTAATGACGCTTTCAATCACATAGGCCCATTATTGCTGAGTATCTTAGACAGACCGAGCCGGATGCCGTTGAAGCTCGGCGGTATAAACGGTTTAAGAGGCGCACTTTTATAGCTATTGGCCCCAACGAAATGTGGTCGCTTGATCAGCACGATAAGTTCAAGCGTTTTGGACTCTTTTTTCACGTCGGCCTTGATCCATTCCCTGGGTGTCATCCACTGGTGCAAGGTGTGGTGGACCGTTAGAAATCCGAAGTTGATCACACGCTTTTACCTTGATACAGCCCGGTCCATTGGTGGTATGTTCTATATTTTCCAATTGTAGACACGCCTAATTTTCACCTAGGCATTCCCCTCATCACTCAAAGTGATCCAGGTACCGAAAATGTCAACGTCGCATATGCACACACAGCAGCTCCGCCATCAGGTGGACCCTTCTCTAGATGGGTCCATTCAACATCGGTGGTTCCGTAAACACGGGAATATAAAGCCCGAGATCCATTGGTCCGTTTTCCGACGAGATTGGGCTGTGGGATTTCAAAACTTGCTCGACGAAGGGGTTGAGAACAAATATTATGACATCGGAGATCCGCTCGAATGGCACGCGATCTTTCTTTCGACGTCTCAAAACCCACTCATAATGTTATTAGCCTTGTGTTTCGTTTCGTCTTCATCCCATTTATTCAGCGAGAGGTCGACGCCTGGGTCCACCAGCGCAACTGGACTAAACTGTCGCTCTGATCGAAAGAGGGTCCTACCTAATGGGATCCCTATGATCATTTTGCAGAAGCCGCACAAATGGAAAGCGGCTGATTATAAGGTACGACACTTATCCATGTCTCACAGGCTGCCATTATACATATATGCCCAGATTCCCGTACCCCCAGAAGTCCTCAATGAGATCGAGAAGAAGTATGCACCGCCCGACGATCCTGTCTTCGAGTTAGTCCCACCTGAATTTGCGGTGCATGCAAACGCCGTCTGGACTACCCTAGGTTGTCCACAGCCGCAGTTTGACAATGCGTGGGGTATTTACTTGCAAATCCGTGATGCCCTCCGAGGTGTCGCACAGGACGGAGCATTGGTACGGGTTCTTTCTAGTGTTCCCGCTACTTCTGAGCCCCAGCATTGTCTGGATGAAATACCGATGGACCTCGAACCTATTGACGAGGACGAGCTCTTGATTGTGGAAAACTCTGATGATGAGGGTGACACGCTGGTTATTGATGCAACAGAGGACGAAGGCGACTCGGAGGCTTTCTCGGAGGGGGCTGGTATCGGCTTAGATTTTTTGTAGCTAACACTCATTTCTCGTTGTTTCTACATCTACGAGTCATAACTATAACGTTTTGGTGTCACTATCTGGGCTGATCAACCTACATTTATTGTTTCTATGGGAAACTGTCACGGTCCCCTGAGTCTATGCCGGGTGCTCCTTTTCTCGTAAATCGTACCTCGCTATTGTCTCTGACTCCTTCATCCGATCGCCATCTAACCCCACCTCTTGTACGTTCCCTTCCCCCATACCTATACTTGTTGATCTTCATCTCGCCACCTAGCATTGGGTAAGTCTAGTCATTGCCCCTGATGCGGGCTCTTCAACTTCTCGGAAATGAGAGAATCAACGCAGACACCGAGGCTTTGGTTGTCACCAAAGCTTTCTCGTCATCGGCCCCAGCTTCAAGTCTAACCCATACACGTACCCAGCTCCCCCATCAACTCGGAGCGCATGAGCACCCATCCAAGCCTGAGTTGAGGTGCAGATCTGTCGCGAAGTCGAGACCCAACAAAACCTCCGACATCCCAACGTGCTCTTCTGCCTCTATGGCTGCTTCTACGACAAGAAGCACATTTTCGTAACATACTTGTATGTGCTCTCTTTCTCTTTGTCCTTCTGATCGTCGCTTATAGCTTGGCAACTCGGGGGACGGACTTTGAAGACAGCTCGACGCATATCATGTATCGTAAGTTCCCTGTTCTCTTGGTCGTAACTCCCTACAGAACTGAAATTTTTCTATGTCCAGGTCATTCTGAGTGTCATTGGCGTGCCCGGCATGTTGCTCAGCTGGCTACGCCGCCATAAGCTACCTGTAGAAGTAGCGAAACGGGTATTCAATCAACGGGATTTGTCCATTTTTGGATGAGCACGCTCGCTGGAGCTAGTACGCATGGCATGACACTCGACCACTAGACTGATTCGGTATGGCTTCGGTGGGATTGTACTAATAATTTGAATTCAACAATTTGAGGGTGTTTCCCCGTTTCTTTAAAACGGACTTCAACACGGCTTTCTCCCTTCCTTCTCCCTCCTCTCATCCCCTCATGGAGGAATCCTCACCCCTTGAAGTTTCGATGACGATCCCCTCAGCCGTAGCAGCGGACTTAGATGACCAGTTTAGGACTTTGGAGATTGAGATGACACCAGACTTGTCTACGCGTGGCGCAACCATCGTCAAATGCGAACGCAAAAACTGCCAAAGGCAAGTTCCACAAACCTCAGTGAGGAAGGTTATGAGACGAGAGCCCGATGGCGCGACCAAGGCAACATTTGTTTGCTTCAACTGTTTCAACTACTACCAGGCCAAGTCCACTGCCTCCTCCATGAACCGTAAGTGCTTGTTTCTCTTTTTTGGACGCAACACTAATGCATCATTGTCATATAGGGGCCACTCCGTGTCGGTCTTTCTCGGGCGTCAACTTTGGACAAATACAAAAGGACGTGGCATCGTCTCAAAGGGGTAGGTACAAGTCGGTATACTTGTCTGGATGCTCACGTCTTTAATTAGGCAATCAATCCGCTGTCATGCCGGTGACAAGAACGGGAAACCCAAGGCAACCAAGGGCCGCCCCTGTGGGTGGGCCGCGCCGTTCGATATCTGTCCAAAGCCTGGTCCCAGTGGGCTGGGCACCTGGACCAGCGGGCAAGGGTACGCCATTCAAGCTTCCTCCGCTCGACATTTCCCTTCCGAAGGAGTACACGGTCCCATTTGCACTCAAACACTATGAGGACTTGCGTGATCAGCTTCGCCGGCGGACTTGTGCAGGTGGACAAGACGCTCTCACAGTCCTCGTTGACGCAAGATTGGCATCACAGGTGTCTGGTCGGGTTAAGCCCACTATTATCTTGGTATAGTTATTCCGTTATCCTTCCCTGACCTCATGCTGACTACCCATTAAGTGCGAGACGGTTGCCGATGTTCCAATCCGAATTAGTCGCAGCAACCTTCAACGACTCCTCCTCAGCGCTTTCCTGAAACCCTGGCTGAAGAAGTTTGCTAACTATCCCCTGGATGACAGCCACGTTGAGTCGGTCCGATTTATGAAGGGTAGAAATGGCGTGCACCTTGACAACAGGGAGCACGCCATTCTTGAGTACTGCCTGAGTCCGGACAGAGCAAAGCTGGCAGCAACTGAACTAACTATCATGCTCCTTGTCGAAAGAGATCACGTTGAAGATGCAGAGGCCCATCGGGATGGTGGAAATCAGAACGCGTTACATGGGTCTGTCGTACGTCTTTTTATTTAATGCCATCATCTCTTTTTTTTTTCTCATCTTTCCGTGCAGCGTAACTCAGCATCGAATAAAACTCTTCTCGTCTCTTACACAGAGGAGTCCGCAAATTCTTGTGCCACCCCGTCCCGGATCAGTACCCGTCCTCGTCCTCGTCCCATATATGGCCAGAAGCGGAAGTTGTCCGAAGACTCCGAACAAGAGTCCGAATCGCTATCCTCAGATGTAAGTGTAACCAGATGAGTCCCTATCCAATTCTAAGCTGTTATTGGAGATGCCGGCAAACGCCCGCAACTCGGGAAAACAAACCTCTAGCCTTGCCTCTAGCTCTGGCCCACAATCCCAGAAACGTGCTCGGGCTGGTCAGCCAAGTCATGTGATTACCGACACGGATAACATCCGACAAGCACTCATCGCACAACATGAGCCACCCCCAAGTGCTGTTAATGACCTCCGTATGTATCCTTTGACATCTATGCGACAACCTTTAACCCTTTATGTTTTTTTTAGTTAATACGGTGTCATTTCCGATTATATTCTGGCTGTGTCCCGCCAAGCCTCTGAAGTCGCTTATCTCATCTCACTGTGCCACCGAAGGCGCCACCAACTCCGGCTTTGGGGAGTGGATGGATGAGGTTTGCCCCCAAAATGGCCACATCTTCTTTAATACGGCTCAGCAACTCCGGTGTGGTGCTTTCAAGTCAATGCGAGAAGGGCAGATAAATCTCGTTGGATCATGTCCATTTTTGTCAACTCCGGGCTCAGGCGCTGCGTTGGTCGCACTCAAGCAGCCTTATCTGTCCAATAATGGCGGTGACTCCGATTCGTCTTCATCCGGTATTTCGACTCTAGCTCTCCCACCAGACAGTCAAGTGAAAGAGCTAGCTGCCGATGCTCTCTCTATTCAGTGGGCAAGCTCGCTTCTTCAAGACGTTTACGACTTTATCGCTTCATATCAGCAAATTCATACTATTACATGTCCTGTGACGATCCCGCGGTTCCGATTTGTCACCTCTGGCCTTGCGATGACGAATATTCCGGGTGCAGCACCTAAGCAAAAGGACGTTTATCTCGTTGAGGAGCTCATTCGGTCAGATGATGGGCCTTGGAGGAAATATATCAACAATAACTCCTCCCAACCGTGCTACTTCAGCGATAAGGAGAACCGCCGCCGTTCCGACTTTCTGGCTTTCTGCCAGCACGTGCAGTACTGGAGAACAGCTTGTCTGGTATTCACTTCGGACTTTCAGGGTGAGTCGCATCCTTATTATCCAATCACACCTGACTAAGAAAGCCATGTAGGGGGGGATACGCTCCTGACTGACCCGCAAATTATCACCCATCCGTATGTCCTCTCAACCATGCTATCCCTTTTTCTCATTCAGCACACAGTGATCTGGGAAAAAAGCTTTTCAGCAAAGGCAACGTCCAACGTACACATCGCGATTTCGAAGAGGAACACGAGTGCAACATCTTTTGCAAGTTTTTCGAGGTACCAACCTCATTTGCTCAACTCAAAACCACCACACGTGCACGCGGCCAGAGTAGTGTATGTCTTCTCTTTTATATTTCGTCTACTCACTGACATTGGCATCAGAAAGAGAGTCACATCTCCGAACCGCACTCACTTTTCTACCCGGAAGTCTGAGTCTCATACCCATCCCTATTAACATGCGCGCGAAATCTTTCTTTTTATAAAACTATACTATATTTTACATGCCGTACTTAATAATGGAAATGCATGTTCATTCTCTAAGATAGAGCAGCGACAACAGCAGCTACACAGCACGCGCTGCGAATCATGAGCGACATCAAAAGTGCCTCTAATGGAAGGGGATGTTGCCGAACCACAGGAGCCGCGACGCCAGACCATTCGGGCCATCGGAACACGTGATACTGTTGTCGTAAGTGGTGAGGCCATGACACGGCGCTTCGTGAAGTGAGTAGCCAGTCAACGCGGGGGAAGAGGCGCAGTGTTGTGCGCAGCGCTTCAATGATGATGATATCCTCAACTACTGCACGATACAATGACTACGATACGACACGACACTATTAACTAAGAGGCCACAATGGAGACGAAGGACGAGGTGAAGGGTGCTCTCCTTCTGGATGTTGTATTCAGAGAGCGTACGTCCGTCCTCGAGCTGTTGCTGGCGAAAACGAGACGTTGTTGGTCAGGAAAGAATGGCTCACCTCCACGGAGACGAAGAACGAGGTGAAGGGCGCTCTCCTTCTGGATGTTGTAGTCAGAGAGCGTACGTCCGTCCTCGAGCTGTTGCCGGCGAAAACAAGAAGTTGGTCAGGAAAGAATGGCTCACCTCCAGAGACGAAGAATGAGGTGAAGGGTGCTCTCCTTCTGAATGTTGTAGTCAGAGAGCGTACGTCCGTCCTCGAGCTGTTGCCGGCGAAAATGAGAAGTTGGTCAGGAAAGAATGGCTCACCTCCAGAGACGAAGAACGAGGTGAAGGGTGCTCTCCTTCTGAATGTTGTAGTCAGAGAGCGTACGTCCGTCCTCGAGCTGTTGCCGGCGAAAACGAGACGTCGTTGGTCAGGAAAGAATGGCTCACCTCCAGAGACGAAGAACGAGGTGAAGGGTGCTCTCCTTCTGAATGTTGTAGTCAGAGAGCGTACGTCCGTCCTCGAGCTGTTGCCGGCGAAAACGAGACGTCGTTGGTCAGGAAAGAATGGCTCACCTCCAGAGACGAAGAACGAGGTGAAGGGTGCTCTCCTTCTGAATGTTGTAGTCAGAGAGCGTACGTCCGTCCTCGAGCTGTTGCCGGCGAAAACGAGACGTCGTTGGTCAGGAAAGAATGGCTCACCTCCAGAGACGAAGAACGAGGTGAAGGGTGCTCTCCTTCTGAATGTTGTAGTCAGAGAGCGTACGTCCGTCCTCAAGCTGTTGCCGGCGAAAACGAGACGTCGTTGGTCAGGAAAGAATGGCTCACCTCCAGAGACGAAGAACGAGGTGAAGGGTGCTCTCCTTCTGAATGTTGTAGTCAGAGAGCGTATGTCCGTCCTCAAGCTGTTGCCGGCGAAAACGAGACGTCGTTGGTCAGGAAAGAATGGCTCACCTCCAGAGACGAAGAACGAGGTGAAGGGTGCTCTTCTTCTGAATGTCGTAGTCAGAGAGCGTCCGCCCTCGAGCTGTTTGTGCCGGCGAAAATGAGACGTTGCTGGTCAGGAGGGATCATCCTGGATCCTCGTATCTGAAGATTCCACCTCGGGGGTGATAACTTTTCCCGTCAAGGCCTCGACAAAGATCCATACACCATGGAGACGAATTGAAGTACGAATGGACATGGACCAGCAGAAGAAAAAGCGGTGGCACAAGATGTATTAGTCAGAGTTGGTGGCAGCAAGTGAGATGTACTACGCACGTTGCCCGATGCCGATGAGAAGAGAAGAGAGCAACTCGGGGGAACAAACTAACTCGCTGCCAATGGACCCCGAGCCGCACGGACCCGATTAATTCGCATGTAGCCAGTGACCGTGACAAGAAACCGCACGACGAAATGTATAAGTACCGGGACGAGGGCCCAGTTTGCTAATTACATAATTTGAAAATGACTTGGGGTTTTGGGATTCCGGAAATGTGGCTCCGGATCTCGGTTAGCTTAGCCGAGAAGCGCGATTTGAAAAAATGACCTGCTCACTCTTGCTTTCCATATAGCACAGTCTACCACAGAAGCCGAATACATGAGCCTCTCAGAGGCCTCAAACCAGGCTCAGTGGTACGCAACCTTCCTAAGGGAACTAGGGTATGAGGTATCCTCCCCTATACCCCTGCACTGTGACAACAAGGGTGCTGTAGACCTAGCATTAAACCCTGTCACTGGAAGACGGTCCAAACACATCCTGATCAAACACCATGTAGTCAGGGAATACATTGAAAACAAGGTTATACACCTGATACGTACTCCTACAGGGGAAATGGTTGCAGATGGACTTACTAAGTCACTGCCCAGAGAACCCTTTGACAAAATGGTCACTGATCTAGGAATGGTGTGAGAAGGGCTTCAGAGACATTGAGTTGTTGCGCTCGCAATGGTCGTCATTCCTTGACTTTCAAGGAACGTCCAAATTACATGCCAATGGTCGTCGATCCTTGGTTTATCAACAAGGACGTCACATTGTCGTGTAAAGCACAACATGTTCTCTGATCTACAAGCTAAGAAAAACCCTTCTTAAAGATCTGGATTGAGAGTAGTACAGCTCTTCAAAAGACTATCATCTGGTCTATATAGAGCCTGCAGATTCCTGCCCTTCAGAAAGTAGTCCTCTACCATAGGACTCATGAAGCGCATGTAGGGATGTTGAGAAGATCAAAATTTACCAAGATTTTAATCTTAATCCCAAATCTCTGCATAACTCCTCACTCCAAATTTATCACCTTTATTTACTCTATGGACTGTCTCTATCATGGAGGGATGTTGAGACGCGACTAAATAAGTCACATGTCTCGTGGGATATGATTGAGTCATCCCATATACTATATACGGTGTCTGTCCCTTATGGACTGATTTGGACTGGACCGGACTTGTACGGACCGCTTTTGTTTATCTTTATTGATAGAGTCATATATGGCTCTTATTGTTCTTTATTGTTAAGACACCGGTATTGTCTGCTTTAGGCAGCTATTGTTCTCTGCCCTCCAATGGCATTTCTCCCTCTGGCGCACAGACCACCTGTATTGTGTTTGGATCACCTGTGCGCACAGACCATTCTTACCTAAGCGTCCTGTATATAAGGACTGCTGTTTTCGCCTCTACACTTCAGAGTTCCTTCATCCTCTGAAGTGTAAGTTCCTTTCATTACTTCTCATATTACCTTTGCTCATAGACCATCTCTAGTAACTTGTCTATTAGGTATGCAGTTGTAATAGAGTTCCTTCATCCTCTGAAGTTAACTTGTCTATTAGCACCTTGCTTTTTACTCGCTCTGTTAGTTCTGCGCTCAACAAGGGCGTGGATGACTTAGCGAATCGAATTCTCTCTAGTAGAAGTACACGGCTTCTACAATGCACGTGACTGGTAGGAGCACTGGGGTTCGATCCACCAGGCTTTGCGCTTGTTCGACTTGCTCAACCGGAGACAAGCGAGTTTCAGGAGAGAAGGGCCCACAAGGAGAGAGAGAGGAAGTGGCTTCTGAAGAAGACCAAGATGGCGATCCTTGGTCTTCACGCCATATGATTTATACATGAGAGGGGTGGCTTTCAAGCTCCCCTTTAACCGAGACGTCGAGTAGCGTAAGTAGCTCGAACCCTAATACGACTACTACTAGTAATGAGTCATAGTATCATCACGAACATGTGATACTATGGCTGACTGATACGAGGTCCATGACCAATTACTACTTACTCAGGCAGTCATCACCGTACAGTAAGTGTCCACAACCCATTCCGTGACACCTGGATACTAGCGATGATGAGGTGGTTGAGACTGAGTGCAATGGGGTTGCAGTGGCTGCATGCCCCCCAACAACAGCCATTGGCTGGTTGGTCGGAACGAGAAACCTGGGCGGCAAAGGAAACCGCACAGGATACTCCAAGGGTGTCGCCATAGACGCGTCATGTGGAATGAAACACGTCAGAGGTTGAGGGTCCCTTGCAGTAGCTGGAAGGTGCTGAACCGTCGCTTGAGGTTTTGATGGCGAAAAATGATTGGTGCGTCGACAGATCACCGACACCTCACCCTGGGTAGACTTTGCCGTCACTTCTATATTATTAAGGCATGCCGAAAACGCGAGGAAGGCCTTTCGAGTATCATCCTCACAGAAATTGGTGCTGAGTTGAATGTCAGCATCGCACACACCATCAGCCACACGAACCACATCTGGCCATTGACTGAAAAACTGCTGAGCCCCGACGTGGTGGACAATCTGGATGCGCTTGACAACACCCGAATTGGGAAATTGAGCATGGATCGCGGCCATCACCTAGAGGAGGATGAGTCAAAGAAGGATCACGTGCAGAAAGCCAACGTCAAAACCGACCCGCCAGAAGAAGGGCTGCAACTCTCAGAGGAGTTCCAAGAAGTTGATCGACCCTCGGTTTTGACAGCCTCTGGCTCTGAGACTGGCGAGTGCCTCCTCCACGAAGGGAAAGACCTGTCTTGTCAAAGAGTCAGGAACTGGGACCTCGGCCCACAGCACCCTGTATGTCTCGCCGACATAGAACCCAGCCAACGCGGTGACAGCCTGAACGCAAAGAGCTGTAAGCAACTTGAAGAACCCAGCGGCACCCCGACACAGGACTCGGACCCACCTGTTTCGGGATCTTGCTGCCATACACTTCGTGGCGAACGTTTCCAACCCAATGGCCAACCACATCGATGTGGTCAGCAGACACCCTGCTCCGAGTCATTGGCACTGAGAAAAGCGACGTGAAGAGGAGACATGCGGACACAAACCCCATATCCTCCATGATAGTCGGCACGGCCCGCCTGGCCAGATGGGCCTTCTTGTTGCTGTTTACAGAGGTGGCGTCGAGGAACGCCTTGTACATCTTGCACAGGCCGTTGCCCGTCATGGGCTTGTTGACCGTCCAGCCGAACATGAGGTGTACCTGGGGGTACATCTATGAGTACGCGCTGCCGAACCGACAACTTTGGCAACTGGGTCCTCACATACCTCACGCCACGATGATGCGTCTGCCCAATCCCAATCGGGGATCTTGCTAACAAGATCTCCCTGGTCGAACATGTAGTGGAACATGATCGCGAGGGAACCGACCGCACAGCGGAGAGGGTCACGATGCGGCACCACAAAGTTATATGTCGGCTCATTTTTCTAAGCGATCCCATACTCAGTTCAAGAACGAAGAAAAAGAACCAGGACAAGGGAATAGGTACTACGGACATCCGCGTTCGCCGTCTTCGTGTCCCAGAACATGCTGAGAACACCAAAGATCGCCCAATTCACCCCTGCTGGCCGCCCATTGGAGCGGTTGAAGTCGGCGAGACGAATCCCGTATGGCTGGAGAAAAGCAAGTGGTAGGTTGACAAGTTCGTTGCCGCGGTTGAGCGTTGCCGACTGCCAATTCCAGGCGAAGAGCGACTTGATGATGGACGGGACTAAGGCGTGATGGACGAAGGTCAGATGGGGAAGTGCGAGTGCAGAAAACGGATGTGCCTTGATCCATATCAAAGATGGCCACCGTCACCTCCATAAACTGCTCGGGGCGAAGCTGATACTCGAGGATCGTACCCGTCGTCACATCAAAATTGGCACTTCTAAGGCGTGAAGTTGGGAGTGTGAGCTGTTGGGGAGAACTGTCGGGAGAGTTTCTGAGCCCACTCACTGGATTCGCAGGCAACGCGCCTCAACCATGACAGATTTGATGTAGTCCTGGCAGCGGAAATTGCTCACAGGTCGGTCCTGGACAAGGTCAGGATTTGAGTCTTGCTGCCGTCGCCGAATACGTCCCAGCATCGTTATGATTTTCTTGAGTGATTGCTGGGTAGGGCACTTAAGATGAGGCACGCGAATGGGCACGAACGCTGACAAACCGCCGATAAACGCTCATCCGTCTCCTGCTCCTTTCCTCGCTTGGTGAGCAGGCAGCGGGTGGCCGCATACTTGAGGTAATGTATCTTGTGGTTTGCGTCGACGACGGCGTCCGGCACGACCCCAGCACGAAGCGCACCTGCAAGCCAGGCCTAGCAACATGTCAGCCCAACGAGTAAACCGAACAACAGTTGCTCACCTTGTACATCTTCAGGACAGACGTTTCGGTCTGTTGTCCTCCCATGCGTCGAGTATTGAGGATGAACGTGTCCACCCAAGCCATGTCGTCGTCGGCCGCGGCACGGTGTTCCATGCTACCCACGTCCTCGTCCTCCTGGCGGTCTTCCCCACCATCCCCATCTTCATCCTCCTCGCCGTCTTCCTCGCCGCTGCCGCCGGGCTCTCCGTTGATCGCCTTTTGATAGCTCGACTCCAGGGAAGCCATATCCTGGAGGGCGCCCGCAAGGTCCTCGTCAGCGGCCAGTGAATCCTCCGGGCCCGCCGGGGTAGACGATGCGGCCGTAGGCCGGCACAAGGTCTGAACGTGTGGAAGGGGAGGGGACGACGGTGGGCACGGGGCAGCTGCTCTCAAGCTGCTCGTGCCCTGGCTCCTGTCACAGGGAGGTCTCCCGATTGTGATCAGCCATAACAGTCAGTCAGTCAGTCAGTTGGAACGCACTGGCCGCGGGGTGGACCAGTGTCTGGGCCACTCCGTCGTTCAACCAGTTGGGCCTTGGTCCCTCCGACATGTAATCCGCGTGCGCGACATCGCGCCTTGAGTTCTTCCACAGTAAGACGAGACCTGCAGAAGAGGTCAGCAGGTTGTCTGAACAGAGGTACCGGCTGCCAGTGCACGAACGAGTTCTTGACGGTTGACGACGCAGCCACGAAGGGGGAAAGCGAAGGGGCCGGTGCGGGATGCAGAAGCGCCGGTGGTGATCGATAATCGGATGGACGCACGTCACATTCTCCGACGCCGGTAAGACGAGAGCTGCAGACCAGACCAACTTCAGCAGGTGGCCGCCCCGAACAGAATCGCGAGCAAGCACTCACCAGAACAAGTCGCCGACGACGGTGGACGACGCAGCTACGATGGGGGAATGCGAGGGCGCTGGGGCATCGGATGGGCGAGTCCATCCTGCCTCAAGTTCGATAGCAGTAAGAAGCGAGCTGGAGAACAAGCTTCAGTGGGTTGCCAAAGAACAGAAACAGAGCCTGGCACAAACTTGAACGACGAGTCGGCGCCGACAGTCGACAACAACGACAACTTGAGGGGGGAAAGCGAAGGGGCTGGGGCACGACCCTGCAGCCCTGACGATGGTTGATAATCGGATCGACTCAGACGTAAACCTAAACCTGGGACTGTGGGAGTGACGAACGATGAGCGCTCGGGCGGGCCCAGAACGACCAGCACAACACGCACCCGAACCGCTGATGTCCGCGGAGGAAGTCGGCTCTAGGCTCTAGCGGCCTATCCGGTTCTTGAAGGCGAGGGTCGATGTTCGCGTCCATTTGCGGGTTGGAGATGAGCGAGTGCGCGAGTTTGCCGTGCCTATTTTTTTTTTTTCCCGCCTGCGGTGGTGGGTCCTACTGCGGGTCGACTTCGACTAGGGTTTCCTGGTTCTCAATCCTGTCGGTCCGGTCACCTGCCATCTTTACTGTATTCCCACGAGGCAATGCGAACTGGGCCTTCCCCTTGAGCCAATCAGGTCCAACACTTACGTGGCCTCGTGTTCTCTCTCGACTCTACTACATACTCTTGGTTTCTTATCGTCGCCAACAAACTTACCTTCGCAAGCACCATGTCTTCGTCCACCCCAGGCCAGACAGCTACCCCGTCCGACTTCAAATCAGTCCTCGATGCCGCCTTGAGCGAGTACAAAAAGAAGACTGGGAAAGACCTTCACGACCATCCCCTTGCGACTGAGGTGCAACGATGCGACTCTGTCGATGCCATCAAGGCCATATTTCAAGGCCAAGCCAAGGCGTTTCAGCGATTTAGGGATGGCGATCAGAGGTTGATGAAGTGGATCAGTCCGGTGGTAGATGTCCTCTACACGTTTTCTGGCACCCTTGGCGAGGTTGCCGGCATGGTGTGTCTCTGAAATCCAGTCAACGATGACACCCTAACGTTATCATGGTTGCGCAGGCTTTCCCCCCTGCAGGGGTCATCTTTACTGGGATCGGTATCCTCCTTTCTGTCCGTATCTTTGCCGCCGCTCTTCACAGACCCCTCTTAACACCGTGATTGTACCGTATAGGCGGCAAAAGATGTAAGATCGAGCCACGATGCGCTCGTCGAACTCTTTGAGCGCATCGAGAACTTCTTCAAGCGCCTTGGCGTTTACACTCAAATTTCGTTGACCGCCGAAATGGCAGAAGTATTTGTGAAGATCGTGGCTGAGATACTTTCTATCCTCTCGATCGCGACGAAGGAGGTGAAGCGAAAACGAGCAAGTAAGTTGTTTCTCATGATATTCTTCTCACTTGACCGCTCCCATATTTGGTCAGAAATATATTTCAGGAAACTCTTAGGAAGGACGGAGATTGAAGACGCGTTGGGGAAATTAGATAGCCTGATACAGGAGGAGGTCCGGATGGCCATCGCTCAGATCGCGAATGATACTTCTCACCTCAAGGCGGTGCGCAGCCCATCCGATCAGTTACCCACTTTACACTGAACGATTGTGGGCCCAGATGCCAAGAAAGCCAACGACAACATAGACGAAATAAAGTGTTCGTGATTTGCTAGTTCCATCGCTTGCGTTTAAACACTGAAACTCGGCCACAGGGAACCAGATAGAACAGGATGTTCGAAAATGGTTCTCTCCCTCGGACCCGTCCACAAATCACAATACCGCGTGCGATGTATACCATAACGCACCGCCCACGTGGTTATTCGAAGCAGGCGTATTCAAGGACTGGATGTCAAATGGTTCCCTCTTGTGGATCCACGGGAAACGTACGTTCCTATCATATTTCGCAGCTCAAACTCAAATTCCAAATCCCAATCGTCTCCCTATTCGCGCAGCGGGTTCTGGGAAGAGCATTCTTTGGTTTGTCATTTCCTAATTGTTGTCGCCAGTTACTGTACTCATGTTAATCACAAGTTCGGCAATCATACAACACATCATGACATTACGCGACGCCGGAAGCGCAACGTTAGCGTATTTCTACTTCGATTTTCGGGACGACCAAAAACAAAACGTCCGCGACGTCGTTACCTCTCTCTTAGTCCAGCTCTCTGCGTACTCAAAGCCTTGTTGCGACATCATCTACCGTCTTTATTTGGCACACGGGAAGGGAGCGCAACAGCCAAGCAATGGTATCCTGATCAATCGTCTAAAGGAGATGCTCACAGTCGCGGGTCAACACCCAACTTTCATCATTATGGACGCACTCGACGAGTGTCCCGACGATGGGATGCCAACCCCACGAGAGGCGGTCCTTTACTTTGTGATGGACCTCGTTCGCCTACAAATTCCGAATTTGCATATCTGTACTACAAGTCGCCCGGAAGTTGACATCCAAACTATACTCAAGCCAATTGCCGTTAATGCGATTTCGCTTCACGAAGAAACTAGACAAAAGATTGTTATTGCCAACTACGTCAGCTCGGTTGTGTACTCGGATGTGCGCATGATGAAATGGCGAGACGAGGACAAGAAATTGGTAGTCGAACAGCTCTCTGAACGAGCGGACGGAATGTAAGTGCGTTCTTTCTTTCTCCGCGATAAATTCTCTAACCATGTATTGTACAGGTTCCAATGGGTATTCTGTCAACTCGAGATGCTGCGGCACGCGGTGCAACCAGATGTCCGAGCGATTCTCGAAACGTTACCGAAGACATTGGACGAGACTTACGAACGCGTGTTGAAGGATATCAATAAGAACAACCGAGATCACGCCCGTCGTCTGCTTCACTGCCTCGCGATTTCTGTCCGGCCTCTTCGTGTCGAGGAGTTGGCCGAAATCCTTACATTTGACTTTGACACGGCTCGGGGAGGCATTCCGAAGTTCTACCCGGACCGGCGGCGCAAGGACCAAGAGGAGGCTGTGCTGTCCATATGTTCGAGTCTAGTCACCGTCGTCAACAACCGGGGATCTCGGGTGGTTCAATTCTCTCACCTGTCCGTCAAAGAGTTCTTGACATCAGATCATCTCGCATCTTCGACCGGAAACCTCACCCCATATCACATTCTTCCCGGACCTGCGCACACCATCCTCGCGCAGGTCTCTCTTGGATTCCTCCTCCATTTGGACGACCGCAACAACAATAATGGCGTCAAAGGCTCCCCTCTGGTAGAATATGCGGCCAGACATTGGGTCACACACGCTCAGTTCGAGGGCGTCGCCCCTCGCGTATCGAGGATGGAATGAAGGCCCTCTTTGACCTGGGCAAACCACATTTTGCGGCGTGGATAGGGCTACACGACATAGACACAGAGTCAGGCGGGAAGTTGCCGTCGGAGATAGCAAGCCCATTGTACTATTCGGCACTCTGTGGATTCCACGACCTAGTTCGACACCTCGCCATCAAATACCGGCAACATATAAATGCTATCGGTGGCTCGTACGGGTTTCCGCTGGTTGCAGCACTATTCAGAAATCATTTGCCAGTGGCGGAGCTTCTGCTCGAGCACGGTGGGAACGTTGATGTCCGGGACAGGAGGAAGCAGACTGCGCTGCACAAAGCAGTAGATCGGCACGACAAATTGGCTATCGGTGCTGTGCAGTTTCTACTCGGACGTGGTGCGGATGTGAACGCCCGGCGCGACGATCTCTGGACTCCACTGCATCTAGCAGTGAACGCCGGAGAGCTCTTGGTCACTCAGACGTTACTTGACCATCGAGCCGACGTTAACTCACGGAACAGTGTCGGCCAAACTCCACTGCACCTGTTATCGAGGCGGCAGACTTCCCAGGACGAAGACAATTGCTCTGATATTGCCAAGTTATTACTGGCGCGCGGCGCGAACGTGAACGAGAAAGACAAAGACAACATAACACCACTGCATTTGGCGTCCTACAATAAGAGCCTCGATATCGTACGGGTGCTACTCAACCATGGCGCAAACGCCGATACGGAGAATGACCAAGGCGAGACCCCATTGCAAATAGTTTTGAGGGACAATCTTAACACCCAAGATGATGGCGTCGGTATTGTACGGCTATTACTAGAGCACGGCGCAGAGGCGTATGCACGAGACAAGTACCGCATCTCTACGTCAGATGTGGCGTGCTGCTTTGGCAGGGAGAAGATCGGGCAGGCGCTTGGCGATGGGAAATTTGTCAAACTAGAGAACAACCGGGATCAGACCGCCTTCTGGCTATGGGTAGAAGGTAAGTATTACTCTCAAGACCATAGTCTCGGACCGTCACACATTTTCCCTAGATCGCAGCGTGGATAAGAATGTACAAGACAAGTACGACACAATCCTGTTACACTCCGCATCTTACCATGGACAGCCGGAGATGGCACGAATGCTACTTAACCATGGTGTCAAATCGAACGCGAAGAACCATCGGGGAGAGACTGCCTTGCATGTGGTATCACGCGGCAGATATGACTCGAAAGATGGAGTTCGTGTTGCAGTGCTACTACTAGAGCGCGGCATAGATGTGAATGCGCAAGATAACGACCGCGACTCCCCGTTACATTCTGCATCCTACAATGGGAAGCTCGAGATCGCACGCGTCCTTCTCGACCATGACGCAAAAATGAGCGCGAAGAACGACAGGGGTGAGACCCCACTGCACCAGGTGTCGCAAGGCGAATACGAATCTCAAGTAGATGGCGTCGGTATTGCACAGCTATTACTAGATCGCAGAGTGGATGTGAACGCTCAAGATGGGAATGGCGCATCCGCACTACATTTAGCGTCGTGGTGTGGGAAGGTCGAAGTCGTACGGCTCTTTCTTGAACAGGCCACTTTGAAGAATGACAGCGTCCACACCCCATTACATGTCGGCTCGAAAGGTGAGTATTACTCCAAGAACATAACCTCAGTATTACTCACACTCGTTCTAGTGCACTCCGTGGACTTGAACGCGCAGCAAAAGGACCTCGAAACGCCACTACACTTTGCATGCTTCCGGGGCAAGCCGGAGATCGCTCGGCTTCTTCTCGACCACGGCGGGAAAGTGGATGCTAGGAACAACCAGGGGGAGACCCCATTGCATCTAGTGTCCCGAGGAGAATATGACTCCTCAAATGATGGCGTTCGTGTCGCAGAATTACTGCTGGAGCGCGGCACAGACGTGAACGCTCATGATAAAACGCATCGGACGCCGTTACATTCAGCCTCCTATAATGGGAAGCCCGAGATTACGCAGGTCCTTCTCCAACATGGTGCGAAGGTGGACGCAAAGAATTACTTGGGAGAAACTGCGTTGCACCTGGTGCGACAAAGCAAATCTGGCTCTCAGGATGGTGGTCGTGTCGCACAACTGTTACTTGATGGTGGCGTGGGCGTGAACTCTCAGGATATGTACAAACGGACCCCATTACATGCTGCATCACTCCAAGGGGAGCTCGAGATTGTACAGGTGCTTCTCGATCACGGTGCAATTGCAAAGGCGGAAGATTACCAGGGCAAGACTCCATTGCACGAAGTGTCACAAGGCAACTACGAATCCCAAGAAAATGGTGTGCGCATCGCACAGCTCTTACTAGATCGCGGCGTCAATGTGAACGCTCAAGATAGGAACCGGGCAACCCCACTACATGTCGCATGCCGGTGCGGACGGCTCGAAATTGTACGGGTGCTTCTTGGACATACCAGTGTGAACTTAAAGTACACACCGAGCCAGAATGCCTCGCACCAAGGCTCAAAAGGTGCATATTTCCCCTGAAAATATACATGTTACTCACAATCTCCTAGGGCGCGCCGCAGATGTGAATACACTTGACGAGAACAACTGGACCCCATTGCGTTGTGCGTGCAACAATGGGAAGCTTGATATCGCACGGCTGCTTCTTGACCATGGTGCAAATGTGGACGCTGTGGACGAGTTGGGCGAAACCCCATTGCACGATGTATCACGAGGCAAATGCAACTCCGAGGATGCCGGCATTGGCGTTGCACGTCTATTATTGGAGCGTGGCGGGGACATAAACGCACGACGCAAGAATCTCTGGACACCGTTGCATCTCGCGTCCTACTTTGGGAAGCTCGAGATCACACGGTTCCTTCTTGACAATGGTGCAAATGTGGACGCCGTGGGCGAGTACGGCAACACCCCATTGCACGACGTATCAGAAGGCAAATGCGACTCCGAGGAAGCCAGCGTCAGCGTTGCACGTCTATTATTGGAGCGTGGCGGGGACATAAACGCACGACGCAAGGATCTCGGCACGCCGTTGCATATCGCATCGCTCAATGGGAGGCTCGAGATCACACGGTTCCTTCTTGATAATGGTGCAAATGTGGACGCTGTGGACAAGTCCGGCCACACCCCATTGTACAACGTATCACGAGGATATTACTTTGAAGATACCCGCGTTGGTGTTGCCCGGCTATTATTGGAGCATGGTGCAGACGTGAACGCCAAGGCCATGTCCGGTCAAACCCTACTTGATATAGTATCCGACCGTCGGCCCAAGCTCGCTCAACTTCTTCGCGAGTATGGCGCGAGACCCGGGGCAAGCTCAAGTCGGACCGGCCGCTTCAGAATGTAGGTAGCGACTGTTTACACTTAGACCTGTCGAAACATGCTGACGAAGCGCCAGGAACTAGCTCCAACAGATAGTAGTACAGAACTGTAGCATCTACACTCTCGCGTGAATCGTGACGATTAGTTCTAGTCGGGACTCAGATTATAGCGTAGTAGTACATGGTGTACGATGTGACGACCGTTTCGCAATTCCAAAGCATAAACAAACATGACAGTCAGATAGACAGACAAGGACACTATGATGATACGCAATGCAGATAAGTAACTTAGTCGTAGTAGTAGTAACAGATGAAAACAAAGCGCGACAGAAGCAAACCGCCAAGATAAGTGAGACCCCAAGAACGACGACGACGTCACCGCGCATACGGGTGGAACCCATGTTGGCCACGATTCGTCACGCGCGCAGGGCCCGGGCCCTGGTTCATCCCCGGTCGACCACGCCCAACCCCGCCGCCATCATGCCCATATTCTGCCGCATGCCCATGCCCATCCCGCCCATAGCAGCAGCGGCAGCGCCTTGCATCCCCGCCGCGGCGCCCATCCCATCGCCCGCCGGGACCATGCCCCCCATGCCCGCCCCGGCCCCCGTCATGCCAATCGGGCCCATCCCAAGACGCATCCCGCCGACCCCGCCGCCGGCCATGCCCATGTTCGCTCCTCCGCCCATGTTGCCCGCGCTCGCCATAGGGCTCATCGCGCCGACGCCCGCGTTGCCCATCGCGCCCATCCCTCCCATCCCGAATCGCCCCATGCCCATGCCCATGCCCATCATCGGGTTGAAGCCGCCCATCATGCCCATGCCCCCGCCCATCATGGCGCCGTATGGCGTGTTGCCCATGCCGCTCATCATGCGTTGGTACATCATCGACATGTCGCCAGCGCCGGGGTTGTTCATCGACATGAAGGGCATGTTGCTGCCCATCGGTGCAGCGTTCCCTGCCGCGACTTGGCCGTTGTTGAAATTGTTGGTTGGTGTGGTGGCAGCATGTCCGAGTCGTTGCTGATCGCGTTGGCTGCGTGGTTGTGCCGTTTTCACTTCAATCTAAGCGCGGGACGGGATGAGTCTAAGCGACAATAACATGCACAGCGACAACACACCTGCTTGTCATCGAGAATGAGCCCCAACTTTCCAACCAGTTGAGCATCGTTGCTGTTATCTTCAAACGTGACAAAGCCGAATCCCTTCGACCGGCCCGTCTCGCGGTCCACCATCACCGTGGCGTCGACCACCTTTCCGTATTTGGAAAAGAAGACACGCATCGAGTCCGCGGTCGAATGCGGTGCCAAGCCGCCGACGAAATACCGCGTGTCGCGCAGGTGCTCTTCGCGCGGAATCGCACGTTTAGGGTGATCTGTACGACCGTTAGCTGGGCGAGACGGCTCAAATGGTGCGGTATCACGGACGGCCTTTCCGTCCAGGAAGTGTTCCCGGATCATGACTGCGTTGACGGACGCGGGCTCCTCAAACGTGAGGAATGCAAAGCCGCGCGACTTGCCGTCGGCGTCCCGAACGATGGTGCAGGCGTCGACTTTGCCAAACTCGGAAAAATAGTTTCGCAAGCCCTCTAGTTAAAGAAAGGAGGGAAAAGAAAAAGAAAAAAGGGCATCACACGCCGCCACCGGACATTCAGTGAGTTAGCAAAATGGACATGACATTGCAAAAGGGAGGGGGGGTAGGATGAGCAGAGATAAAGTACCATCGGTTGTATCCCAGGATAAGCAGCCGACAAACATCTTGCTGTAAGCACGTGGCGGGTAGTACCGGAAACGAGATAAGCGACAGAGGTGCAGATGCAGAGTGGACGATAGGCGTAGGCGAAGTAAAGCGACATAGCGGAGAACACAAGTAAGTTTTGACGACATCTTGGTAGCAAGATATGGAAAATATGAGGAAAACGAAGAGACGGTACGTGAGGCGCGCTCGCCGTAACATCTGGTAAAACGCATGTAGCAGGGGGAGACTCGTCGTACGCGTGGAGACTACCGCTAAGTAGCTGACACCGGCACACCGCCCTTCACGTACAACGACAGCAGCACGGTGGTGGAGCAAGCCAAGGAGACAGACGCACCCTTCGTCTTTCATCTCGGACGGTCGAATCGGCCTCGCCTGCGCATCGGTCGTGGGACTATTGGCGCCCGTCGAGCCAGACGACGGAACGCCGGTCTGGTTAACCTGAAACTGTGCGAGATGCGCCGTGTCAAGTCGCCCCCGTTCCTGGCTAGTCTGTCGATAAGAGGAAGAGAATTGTTCTGCCACCTGCGCCGAGCAGGAGAGCGGGTCACCACCACCGCTTGCAGAAGCTGGTTTGGGGGGCAGTGCATCAGCGTTGCTTAGCCGCGGCCGCGAGTCCAGCGTGGGGATAGGCTTCGCTTCCTCGGGTTCTAGGGTAGCCGGGGTCATGTCTTCTGGTGGTTCGAGGAGTTCAGCACCGGCATCGTCGCTGACAGTGTTAGTTATATTGAATGGTTGTCAAGAGTGGAAACTGCAAAATCTTCTTCGAACTCTTCGCCATAGAGGCCTGAATTTTTGATCGTTACATATAGGAACGAAGAGGGAAGCAGGGAAAGAAATTACCGTCGTAGAGGCTGTCATCGCTAGCTTCGACCTTTGCCATGCGTTTAGTACAGGTTGAGGGGGACGGGAACGAGGTGTATAGTGTACGAGGACGACAGCAGCAGGGCTGACTTGACACTTGTTAACTTGACTTGCTTGGGAAAACACACGTAAGAGCAAACAGTGCCAAACATCAACGACGCTAAACTTATGACGCATGATGCCCAGTGGGAATCCCGATGTACTGAGTTTAGTGATTTCCCGGCCCTGGCTTTCAGGCCAGAAGCCAGCCTAAGCCACACATCAGAGGCCAGGCCAAGCTTGAGCCGGGGAGTGGCCCAGAGTGGCTTTTGGCCTCGGCTTTGGATTTGGTAAGCCGTTCCCATGGCTTGTGGCCTCGGCTTCGATTTGGCGGGCCGAGGGCCGACACATCACTGCATCACCGGCGACACCGAGTGTACCTTGTTGATTCCGTTTCTTTTCTCTCCTGCCCGTCTCGTCTCAGCCCAAGCGACATGATACTGTACTTCTGTTTCCATTGCTAGGTATGCACTTACTGTCATTGCTGTCAACGAATTCTGACCCTCGTTTCACTTTTAGTGCACCTTGTTAGCAACTCAACGCCACCCGTGTCGCCTAGCCAGAGTCTCCGAAGAATTCTAGCCAAGACTCTGTAAACACTAATGACTCTACGCAACAACCTCACATACCATCAAGCGACGACTCTTCCACGGCGTTGTCATCTGTATCACTGGCATTATCGTCGTCTCGACAGGCAAACGGCTCTACATCCCGTTCGTCTTCCCCATCATCAATAACGACAACTTCCTCTCCTTCCGTCGCACAGGCCCCTCCTTCACCCCCTGTTATTAACGTTCCGCTCTCGCCCTCACCTGTGAATGTGCAGACCGGCGAGTACATCTATCGCACAATCATGAACTGACTCAACGCCCTAGAAGTAAATACGACGCTCTATGCACGCTACGTCGGAGAGCAGACAAGCGCCATGTGGGAGATGCTCCGGCATCTGAGCGAAGACGTCAGTCGACTCGAAGGGATAGGTCGCGCGCAAGCCCAGCTGTATGAGCGCTCCGTCAACGGTCTCGAGAGGCACCGTCGGGAAATGGACATCAAGTAACGTGCGCTCATCTCACAAGTCAACTATCTTGCAGGGGGGGTCAGTGCCGATCCATCCCTTGGGACTGACGACGGCTCACCCTCTACACGTCGCAGGTCGTCCTGGAGAACGTCTCAGCATAGCGCAGCTGTGCCTCCTGCTCGCCGTGCTTGTCTTCCTCAGCGTCACCCGTGGCTCTCTGGGCGAATTCCACATGCCGCCCCGCCGCGCGGACGCCATGTGTAAATGGGGCCAACGCAGCTTGGCCCTCAGCGGCGACTGGGTCTCCCGCCTGCACAGCGGGCCACCCGCACACCCGAACGTGAGAACATACCAACGCCACATGCCGCCGCCACCGATAGTTATGGAGATGATGTTGGCGGTGATGTTGGCGTTGATGGGGTGGAGATAGACCTGACGAGTTCAGGAATAGATAGTGTTGCAATCTTAAGTGCTTGTCCGACATACGGGCCGTGGCTTGTAAGCCTGCTGGGCCGACAACATATGAAGCCATGGCTTGCGGGCCAACTGAGGCCTAAGCTCTTAGAGGCCATGAGTAGTGGCCCGGGCTGCCAACTTTTTGGGCCTGAGCCCCCAAAAGCCAGGCCATTTGCCGGGCTTTCAGGCCAAGCCGGGCCGGGAAATCACTAACTGAGTTGAATGGCGTTGAATGAAAATGGCTGGGATTGAAATTGCTGTGTGGAAAATGGATTGTGTTGATTCCGTTGGAATCATATTGCGTACAGATTTAGATTATTCAATATTATTCAATGCGAATGAATAATCTTGATTTCGGCTGCATCCACAGATGCCTTCGCTCGTTGCGCGCCGCCCTCGTTGTTGTGAAGCATCGCACGCGTGAATATGTGAATGCCATATTCGATCTCTGTGAGCTGCAACACGTCTGAAACGAGTGTCAAGTCGTCGTTCTCTGCTTTTTGTCTGTGTATCTTTGGCTCCGACTCGGACTCCCGTCTCGACTCTGGGCTGCTATCTGAGTCTACTGCGTTCTCTTGGCTGTGTATCGTGTCTCTGGCGACCTCCTGGGATTGTCTCCACGTCTGGTTGACCTGATGCCGGTCTCGCATGACCCACGAACCTACAAATGTGGGTGTTCAATGTACTGCAAGATACTTTGCCCGGTTTCCAAGTTGACGTATTACGGTCATGTGAAGTATCGCAGACTCGATGATGGTAAGTCGAGCATATTGCCCAATTCGTGGCTCTCGTGCTCACTGGATCTTGCGCATGTAAGAGCCTTCTACATCGTTCCCTACTGGCCATTCGACGTCAGGACCGTCAGCTCACACCAGGGAGACTGGGTCATGCTCGCGTTCTAAGGTGAATGGGAAGCGCACTCGACTAGAGTCGGACCAGAGTGCTCTAGTGGAGCAGCCTCCCGACGACTGCGCGCACGGAGATGACCACGCGGAGAGCGATCACCCTATGCAAGACGACAGCACTGCACCAGGTCCATTGGAACAGGGGCCTCCCCAGCTGGGGACTCGAAATGGAGACAGCGACACTGAGTCCTCTCAAAGTGAACACAATGAAGACATAGGCATATCCTCGCCTGCACGGCAGGGTTCTTGGGGCGATCACGACGCCAATCGTGCACATAGCCCCCTCTTGGACGACGAAGGGAACCAACGGGGGGATGGGAGTGCATACGCCAGGGGTGATGTGCAGCCTGACGACCTCCCTGGTGGCCCGAACGACTGGGATCCTGACACCATCGTACCTCATCTTGATGCGCTCCGCACTTCTATGGAGTTTATCAAGGGTCTCTCGGGCGCATCCTTAGACGACGATCCCATTCCTGCCGACGTCCGTGAACGATTGCGCTCTCCCCTCACAGAGGGCATTGACCCGGGCATTGATAAGGAGTTAATATTCGGTATCAAGCTTCTATTGTCGACTGTGAACGGGTCTCGGGTGACTTACAAGAGTGTATGTGCTACTGTCAAGGGCTATGTTCCCAGCGCGGACATACAGTCCTATGATCGCATGAAGCGGACAATCACCGAACTGACGGGGGTGGTCCCGATCATGACTGATATGTGCCACGACTCTTGCGTGGCGTTCTCTGGACCGTTCTCAGAACTTCGCACTTGCCCCAAGTGCTCTGCCACGCGATACGAGTCTGTCACCCGAGGCAAATGTGTCGTGTCTGTACCTCGTAAGCAGGCACTCATGATACCTGTGGGACCACAGATACAGGCTCGATATTGATCGCGTGAAAGTGCATGGAAGATGGGGCACCAACGTCGAGTGATGGAGCCATTGCTGGCTAGGTTGCGCGCTGGAGGTTCTATCGACGTCTACGACGACGTGTACTGTAGCTCGCTCTTGCTCGACACCGCAATATGTGGCGATCTCTCGGCCGATGACACCGTTCTCATGCTCTTGATCGACGGTGCTCAGCTATATCAGAGCAAGCAGTCCGATTGTTGGATTTACATCTGGGTACTACTAGATCTAGCACCCGACTTATGATACAAGAAGAAGTATGTGCTCCCTGGTGGCTTTATTCCTGGTCCAAAAAAGCCTAAGAACTTGGACTCGTTCGTCTACACCGGCTTGCATCATCTTTCGGCGCTCCGGAGGGACAGACTATGCGTGTGGGACTGTTCCACAGGGCGAATCTTCACTTCGCATCCATTCTTCTTCTTGGGTACTGCGGACGGACCTGGACTATCAGCGTTGCACGGGCAGGTAGGACACCACGGCGCGTATGGGTGTCGCGAATACTGCGGTTTGAGGGGGCGTCACAAACCTGGGGGTCCCCATTATTACCCTGCACTCCTCAAGCCATTGAACTACGAGCTTCCTGGGTGCGAGCATGGTGACGTCGACACTTTTCGGCTTCCTACGGCCTCGTCTGCCTTGTATCTTGAGAACTTGGGCCTACTTCTTAAAAGCCGCACCGACGTGCAGTTCAAACTGAATCGGAAGGAGACTGGCTTGTGCAAACCAAGCATCTTCCTGGGCCTGGATCCGAAACACTCGACTGGTCTCCCTGGGTGCTTGGCTATCGACCACATGCACATCATCGCAATCAATCTTCCCGACTTGCTCTTAGGCCTCTGGCGCGGGACCATAGACTGTGACAAGAACGACTCGAAGGATCTCTGGGACTGGGTCGTACTAGTGTTGGGGAAGTTTGGTCTCAGACCGACCCAAACCGGGTTTGAACCGAACCCAAACCGTTTTAAATGGTTTGGGTTTGGAGAATCCTGGCTCAAACCAAATGGTTTGGTTTCCGGTTTGGGGGTCCCAAACCTGGTTCAAACCGAACCAAACTGATTAAGAAAACATATTAAAAAATATTAAAAAATAGTTTATAAGTGCTCAATAAATGGTTTGGTTCGGTTCAAACCGAGTTTGAACCGAACCAAACTGAGTTTAAACCAAATTTAAACCAAAATCAATGGTTTTTGGTCTCAAACAATTTGAAACAAAGTCTTAACCAATGAATTTGAACAAAATCAATCGTTTTTTCCTCAAACCAACGTCTTAAGTGGTTCCTTAAGTGGTTTGAACCAAGTTTGAACCGAACTGAACCGATTAAGGACCAATTTCAAACACTTATTTTTAATCAGTTTGAAACGGTTTGGAATGGTTTGGAATGGTTTGGAACGGTTTGAACTGGTTTGGGTCCGGTTTGGGTTCAGTTTGGTGAAAATTAAATGGTTCGGTTTCTGGTTTGGCCCAAAATGGCCCAAACCAAACCAAACCGAACTTCCCCAACACTAGGTCGTACTCGTCGGCGACACTTGGAAACTGCACGGCCAGGAAGTAGCGCTCTGCCGTCCGTACTTGCCTGGCTCGTTTGATTGCCCTCCTCAGAACCCCGCCAAGAAGATCTCCAGTGGCTACAAAGCCTGGGAGTTTCTAATCTATGTCTTTGGGTACTGCCTGGCGTTGCTCTACGGCATTCTTCCGCGACACTACTGGCTGAACTTCTGTAAGCTAGCGTCGGCTGTTTGGCTCCTCCAACAGCATGCGATATTGGTCTCCCAGCTTCAAGTGGCTCATCAGCTTGTGCTCGACTTTACCGAGGAATACAAGGCGATTTATTATCGCCGAATGACATCGCAACTCCATTTCTGTCGACAGACACTGTGACCGCAAATTAGGATGAAATTCATCCTATAAGTCATCCTATGTAAGGCTTAAACGACATCTTTCATAGGATGAATATCAGTAGGCCGCGCGTGATTATCAGCATCAAGTAGGATGACGAAATTAGGAGTAAGATCATTCTATATTTGTACAAAATCATCCAATCCAAAAAATCCAAAAATGACACACTGTAGGCCAATTTTAGGATGAAAATCAGTAGCAATTATTGCATGAAAATCAGTATTTATTTCGACTGAAAATCAGTCTTGTTCATTGGATGATTTTCAGCACTCCTTTTTAGGTTGATCCGATAAAAGAAATTTCTATTTTCACTAAACTAATACACATTAAATGACTACATGCCGTCGCCATCATCGTCGGCCTCGCCGGCATCACCGTCGTTCCTGCCTCCGTGCTGTTCCCCGCCGCCGCATCACCATCGTTCCTGCCTCTGTGCTGTTCCCGCCACCGCGTCACCGTCGTCGTTGGTGTCGTAGCGGTGGGGGTTGCGCGCCGTGTGGCGGTGGCGTTGCGACGGCTCTTGCGCGCTGTGAGGGGTGGCGGTGGCGGCGAACTCGTGCGTGGCGATGGGTTGGAAGCGGCGGCCACGGGCTGTGTACTGGAAAGGGGAGGCGGCCACGGGGACTTAGGTCTGTAGCACAAAAACAAAAAACAAAAGAAAACATTTCTTTAAGGGGCCGAAGCCCAGCAGCGGCGGGGGGTGTGGCGGTGGCGTTGCGGCGGCTCTTGCGCGCTGTAAGGGGTGGTGGTGGCGGCGAACTTGTGCGTGGCGATGGGTTGGAGGCGGCGGCCACGGGTTGTGTGCTGGAAAGTGGAGGCGGAGGCAGCCACGGGGACTTAGGTCTGTGGCACAAAAACAAAAAAAAAAAAAGAAAACGTATCTTTAAGGGGCCGAAGCCCAGCAGTGGCAGGAGGTGTGGGGGCCAAGGGACAGGGCGTGGTGGTGTGGAGGATTGCGTGCCCGCAATGTTGTCCCTGGAGTAGAGGGGGTGGCCGGTGTGCAAAGGCAATACCTGGAAGAGGACCATTAGAAGATTAGTTAGAAGGAAAAAAAAAACAAAAAAAGAACAAACGCACCAGTTCAGTTGTTCAGTACGTTCAGTTGTTGAACGTTGAACGTTGAAACGTGAAGTGTTGAAGGGTGCCCGGTGTCGACGTGTCAGGCTCACTTTCCCACGCCGCAGATTCAGCCTCCGCCAGACCTTTTTTTTTCTAAGTCGAGTGTGCGTCTACTACCACGACCGTGACCGCCACCGGCCCCACCGATGTCCACCACCGACGCCACTCCCACACGCGGACTCCGACCGCAAGCCACCACCACCACTCCGAGGTGAGCCCCACGCGACGACGCACGCGGCGTGGTGCAAGCCGCCCGACAACGACTCACATGATGACCACCAATGGCGCGAAGATGTGGTGCGACGATGGCGCGACCACGACACGACCACGGCGCGAGTCGGCCGCGCGAAGACTACGCCGACGGCCGTGCAATGACAGCGCGACCACGACCGCTACCACGACGACTACCACGACCACGCGAAGCAGCCGGTGACGAAGCGCGGCAGAGGGGGACGGCAGCGGGGACGACGGGAATGGCGACAGCGGGATTGGGACGGCGGTGTGGGGGATGCCAACTCAGACAGATATCGATATCGATGTGTGCATGTTGTGCTAATGTTACTGCAGATATAGGATGATATTCATCTGTGATTTTCAGTCATCCGGTCATAGACTGCTTTTAGGATG